>VWYI01011146.1:54034-93230 GCA_013399455.1 Anthoscopus minutus | reverse complement strand
TTTTTTTTTCTCATTGCCAGAACATGTGAAGTGAGACTGACCAACACAGCTCATGAAATTGTATGCAATACAAAGGAAATTTTTCTAAAAAGGAAAATCTTACCAAAAATCTCAGTTTTCATTTCAACATTCTCAAGAGTCTTTAGAAAAGTGAAAACAAGCATCAAAAAGCAAAAGCAAAAGTTTTTCTTCATACAACTTGATGCCAAGTCAGTGCTTCAGCCAGCGAGGCAGGATAAGATCGATTATCTCCATTTCACTGCACTCAGCTGACATCACTGGGGCTGCAGTGCCAAACAATCCCAAGCTACATTTTCATCAGCAATTCACTTTGATTCATTGGTCACTGTCTTTAGACACTCTGTTTTGTTCCTCAGATTTATTTTAGAAAAGATGATGCTAATTCTGGCTGGATAAGAACTCACTAAATGAAGCTGGGCTTCACCTGTAGCCACGATTCTGGCTGTGCTTTCGATACGTGAAACCAGCTCATGGGGAGTGTCCAGGAAAGTGCTGCTGAGCTCAGTCTGCAAGCAGGATGGAAATAGTCTGCAGAACTGGGACCATCCTGGGTTTTTGCAGCCTCATCTGCCCAGGCTTGGATTTTTAAAATCTAAAATCAGTTGAGAATTTACATGATTTCTGTGAATTCTGTATTTTCTGTCCAAAGTGCTCACCCCAATTGTCTAACGTGCTGCAGACCCATCTCTGTAAGCAGCTGATTTCTTAAGTTCTGCATGTCTCATGTCAACATCTCCTGTACTCCCACAGCTCCCAGACTCATTTTGGTGTCTGGCATGGATACATGCTTTAGACACAGTGCTGAGTTGTTCAGATATCTCTGGCCCTACAGCCTTTTCCTGTTATTTTTTCCTGGCTAGTCTCCCTTGCAGACACATCCCCACATCACCCTGTTATTTTGGCAATACCTGAGACCCCAAAGCTCCACCTGCCTCATCCCTGCCCTTACACACCTGGATTATGCCCTACAGGAACAGACAGTGCAGACAACAGAAGCACATCCATGGAGTGACACAGCTGGTGCTGAGGATGCAACAACCCCCGCAATTCAGAGGGTTTTGCTTTGGTCCAAGTCCAGCCTGGTCCAAGGGCCTGCAAGTGTTTGGAGCATGTTAGCAGCGTCTTGGAATTGCATTTTCTTGCTCAGTTTCAGACATAAAAAATCCTGTTTGGTCTCTCTCATTCCTCTTTTCAGTGAAGAATAGCAAAGATGCTGGAGTAGATATGTCCCTAGAAGCCTTCCCAACACTTCTTCCTGAGAGAGGAATCAAGACTGAAACAAAGCCTTGTTCCTCTATGCAAATACTGCAGTGTTTGTGCTATTTTTTAAATAGAGGGAAGCAAAATTTGTCAGTTTATTCCTTAGTAAGGAGAGACCTGAGTGTGCTGTACAGAAGCTGTATTTGCTATAGAAAGCCCTGTATTTGTCATAAGGCTCTTATTCTCATTAAGGTAGGAGCTGCATCTTATTGGAAAAGGCTCTCAATACAAACATTCCAGATAGGGCTGTCCCCAGATCAAATGGTATTTGCCATTAGGACAGTTGTGCAAAGATTCACAGTGAGGAAAAAAAGTGCATCAGAAGATAGATTACAAGGTCTCCTTGCAAGGGTAAATAATTAGGCAGAGTTGTGCAGTTTGGCTTTACGTAAGAATCATTCTCTAGTCTCTATTCTTACTACAAACCAGAGCTCTTTGAGGGGGGAAAAAGGGAATTTAATAGGAAGCTGCTGTAGTTCCTGCCACAGGAAGGAAACTTTGGCATAGAAAGCATATACTGTTCCTTTCATATTTTCATATTGCATGCAAATTTTACCGAGGAATATGGTCCTGTGCTGAGTGAGAAATAGATATCTTTAGTTGTGTTGAGAAATGACATTTAATTTCTGACATGAGATGCTGTATTAGGAGAAAGAAGAACACCTCAGGCAGACAGGCAGGACAAAGTTGCTCATCAATAAGCCAGTGAGACACAAGGAAGTGGGATGGTGTCCTCAAAGTCCAGTTTGGTGGGCTGTGCTCCTCGTCCTGGCAATGGCCCCCTGAACTGAAGGCATTCTCACAACCAGGAGCAGAAGACAACAACTGTGAAAAGAATTTGGACAGGTCATTGTCATCAGTGCTAGGGACACCTCAAGATGTGATTTATCTTATCCAAAGAGCCAAGGGGTTCATCCCCAGGCACAGCAGTTTTGCACTGCAGGCCCCAGGAGAAGGGGGAATGTCCCATTTGGAGCAGCTGTCCCACATTCGGAGGGGTGACGTTAGGACAGACGCCCCTCACTTCCAGAGGCAAGGGGGATGTAGGCACTGCATAAAACCATAAGAATCATCCAGCACTTGTCTTTGGCACTAATTTGTGAACCTCTTTCTCTGTTTGTTTGTTTGATGAGGCTCATTAGGGGCTAGTTGAAGGCTGCCAGCTGAGACTGCTGAGCAGGCTCTCAGCTGCACTGAAGAGGTTCCGTTCCAGCCAGCACTCCACGCACGCACTGAGGCCGGATGTTTGCTTCCTTTCATGATGGTTTTCTTTGTCTACTTGATTGTGGACTTGATTTTTACAAGTGCTATAAAAAAACCCAACATTCTTAGTCTCAGCTGGATTCTTGCAGCTGTGGGGAGAGGAGGAGGCAGGGAAGCAAAGACTCCATGTTTTCAAGAGCCAAAAGCTCCTGCTCCATAATTTGTGCTGATTGCTGCCTGATACTTAAGGAAGGAGTTAATTAAGGTTCCAACCCCCTTCTTTTCCTTCTGCAGTACTGAATAGCTATTTTTATTTGTGTTCTACCTGTTTAGTGTCCCATTTGTGCTTGCAATAAGAACACACCTCACTGTCTTTCCCAATAGGAAGCCAAGGACTCTTTCTTTTGGTGCTCCAAAATGCAGAGGTTTAGCTTTAGGGCTATAATGTCAAGTGCTTGAAGAACAAGGAACATATGGAGTCCAGTTATCCAGACCCCTTTAGAGGGAGTAGGTGCAGCCACATACACAGTGTTACAATGCAGAAGGAAAATTTACATGGTCATGTGTATTCAGATGCCTTCCCTCCTCACAGCAGTTTCCTGGGAAACAAAAGGATTCCAAAATTTGGCACCAGCTTTGAATTAAAGAGGACATCATTTTCCTGATAGGAAATGATAACCCTTTCTTTTCAGCCTCTTCCTTCTTTCTCTCCTGCCCCCTCTCCACCATGTTTTGTAGAGTTTCTAAATCCTGCCTTATTTTCCAGTACTTCTTCTATTTCTGTTCATCCTTCTTCCAGACCTTCACCTGCCCTTCTGTCCCACCCCATATCTTGCTGTTACTTTGCACCTCACTCCCAGCTGCCATTATCCCCATTCTGTGTTGGATCGAGGCTGCTTTCTCCACTCTCCTCTCTGTCAGGCTGCCAGCTGCAGGAAGCACTAAAAGCACAGGAGAGGCAACGTCATCATCTCAGTGCTGGAGCTCGTCATGTGCAGAGCCCCTGAAGGAGCAACAACCACAGGTGAAAGTCATGCTCTGCTCTTTGTACAGAGTAGGTTCCATCACCAGATAGAGACAACCCCTGCATTAGGTCCAAACATCCTTTACCACAAAAAAATATCCAGCTTTAAATTAACCCTAACGAAGAAGATCATCTTAGTAAGAACTGGAAGTTTAAACCGTGTCTGATTTGGCTTGGGTTTTCATAGGAAGAGTAAAAAGTATGCTCACAGTGTTAGACAGGATCCCTCCCAAAATCATACACACACCCCCCAAAATTTGAATCCTGCAAGAATTCTCAATGCAGCTGTCGTCATGTTTGGTTGGGGTTTTTATCTTTTTCTGGTAGGAAAAATCCTGTATTTCTCTTTACTTTGAAAACATTTTAATTATTTTTATTGAATCTTCTGCAGAAAAATCAGCTCAAGGGTTACATTTTTTCAGACATGGGTAAATATCATCAGAAACCAGCAATTCTAGCAATCCCTTTAACAATGGAAAAGCAGGTCCTTTCTTCAGCAGGCAGTGGCTATGGCTCCCTGTATGCCTTCCCCAAAGGTATAATGAAACCCTGATTTCCTTGAAATCATCTGATTCCTCACATAGAAACAGCTTTTTCTAAAAATTAAATTGGTATCTGTATCTTGCACATATAGGGGAATGAGAAAAGCCTAGCTCAAAGATGGGCCCAAACCTTCTGGACCCCTTGGAGCAGATAGGTACAATAGCTGGTCCCACCTGACTTGGAGGAGAAAAAAGAAACTGTCACTTCTCTGATATTTGGATTTCATTATGTGGCAGCTGGTAGAGTCCTCTGAAATGAGTTTTTCTTAGAAATACAATAAAGTAAAACTGGAACATAAATAGAAACCATGAAAGAATATAAATCTGAAGGCATTGAAAATGCCAATACATTAAATTTTCAATTTAATCAAAGTCATGGATCATTTAATGCAATATGAAGAAAAAGCATTGAGAAATGAAATCATGGCAGTTTATGCTGCAGTTTGTCTAAAAGACTCAAATTATATTGACTTTCTGTAGACCTCAACCTGTTTTAAACAAACTGACTCGCCCAATCTAAGGCATGTGGGATTGTTTGGTCACTGTGAAAAAAAACCAAAACAACAGTTAATAGAGATGTTTTCCTGTTCCTACAGTGTGTGTGCAGTCCAAAAAAGTGTATGGCTCCTAGGAATCAGCTTCCTTTAGCATGACCCAAATCTAAGCCCCATTAAACTCAATATATTTCTGCTGACTTTGGTATCTGTAGTGTTGGCTACAAGTGAATTAATCTCTGAGCATTGCAACAGCAAATGTTTGACACCAAGGTTAAGGCATGGGATACTTGTGAGCACTCATTAAATGTTTGGGATCAGGAATGGGCTTCACTATTCTGATTCTTCCCACTTTATGCTTTCTTGACAGGTTTTCTGTGCAAAAGTACTCAAAAACTTGAAATCATATTTTGATGCTGTTGTAGGAAATAGGGAAAAGTACAAACTTTCTGTAAGACTAACTACTAGTCACAGAAAAAAAGAAGAATAAAGTTGATGGTCCACATGAGTATAGACTGCTAAACTGGAATATAGATGCATCTGGATTTTAAATGAGAAGGATGTACAAAGGATGACTCCTGCCTCATGTGATTTTCTTTATAGTCATCAAAAAAAAATTGAATTGTTTGTATTGAAAGGGACATTAAAGAACATTTAGTTCCAATCCCCTGCCATAGATGGGGATAACTTCCACTAGACTGGGTTGCTCCAAGCCCCATCCAAGCCAGCCTTAAACACCTCCAGGCATGGGGCATTCACAGGTTATGCTTTTTGTTTGTTTCTCCCAACAAGAGCATTCAGACCAGTTCCCCACAGAGTTTGTTCCATGTCTGCCTGGGGCAAGCCACCCTTGCACCCTGCACAGAAGTTCTGTGTGCCTGCAGAAGCTCCAGCTTATTCTGGGCTTTGTTTTCCACTTAAATGGGAAAGTCTTGTATCTGCTTACTTCATCTTAAGGCAAACTCAGAGTGCATTTGATTCTGCCTGCTATCTGTAACTGCTGTGACTCTGAGGCTGCCACATCAGAAATCATCCACACTGCTGATCCTTTACACTGATGGAGAGTAATACACACCCCTTTCCCATATGTTCAACCTAACTACGGGTTTGCTGTTTCTGAGCAATCAATGAAACACAGAAGATAGATAACTCTTTTCTGTCTCATTATTTTCTAGGTTTATCTCTCCAAGCCTGGCTGCACACTGTAAATGGCAAACACAGCTACAGTACTAGTCAGCAGTGGAATGTGATGGTTCTGTCCTACACCATATAATTTAAAACCTGCTTTCACCCTTGTCAAATCTCTCAATTAAAATCCCAATCACAGCTTTTCTTGGCTGCTGGGTATCATAAGCCCAAGGGGAGAAACATAGTTATCTACTAAAAAAAATCAGGTGATGCTTCATCTCTGCCCAATATATTAGTCACGGAGAAAAAAAATATATTAAAAGAAACTCATACTTCTTAGAACGAGGAAATTCAGAGCTTGAAAGGATGCTACTCGGTAGTTTCAATTCAGCAGGATAAAGGAACTGGACATGTAATAATACTTTTTTTGTAAATTGTACCAAGATCACTTTAAACAACTAAACTACAGTCACAAAGACATTATTTTCAGGCCTTTAAGGTTATGTAAAAGCAAAATGCAAAAGAAATACTGCTTCTTTCATATTTTTAAACGTTTGGATGTGATTTGTCACTATGTTTACATTTAAATGCTTTGTGGATCAAGGCACCCTGGTGGAATTAGGTTTCATTCATTTGAAAATTCAGGTAAGTTGTTAATTTTGTTCTGTAGCCATTTTTAAGCTTGGGTTTTAACATTTTACATTGTCAGCCACACTGAGACAGGGGTTAGGTGAATATCTGCCAGTAGCACCACAGCCATTATTGGTGATTTTGATTAGTGACTGGAAATGCAAGATTTGCTGAAAATTGTGAGGTTAAATAATAACAAAAAACCAAAACATAACCAAAAAAAAGTTGTTTTTTTCTGTTCTATTTTCTTAGGCATTCACAATTGCAAACTTTTTTATGCATCAGTAAGAGCTAGAAAAGAACTTTCTCATGCATTAAAATAGAGAAGCTGAGTTTCCCATGTTCCAGGGGCTGGGACTGCAGAAAGGACAACAGAATAAATTCTGGGAATTGCAATGTTCTGTAACAGAAATAGTTGGTGAGAGTTGAAATAGCATCACATTCCTTTGACTGCATAACTTTGATATTTAAATCATCTTGCTGCATTGTCTTCCTCTGAAAACAGAACCTTATGTAATTGAAAAACAATAATCTAATATCATAATAGAGTTTTATCATGGCCATTAGCCAGCATCTCCAGTGGAAACAAATGCCTATTACTAGTCCAATCTATCACAAGATCTTGCAGCATTTAGGACATTCCCTTGGGTCATCATTGCACACACCTCCTATAGTGAATTTTAAATTGTGACAAATAATATCTTTTTCCTGTGGATGCCCCCTCTCTTCTATATCTGCTTGTCTTGCACAACATAGCAGATTTTTTTTTATGCAGCAGGGAAAATGATGGCTAATGAATGACAGAAAAAAATAATTTATGCTCTTAAAGCCAAGTATTTATTTCCTGTTTCAGTGTAGTTTAGACTTGAAAATACAGCATGATAAATATTTTATGAGCAGGATCCAGCAAACACACAGTGATAGGATGCTCCATGATTAAAGGAGGTGTTAAAACTTAGATAAATTCTGAGTCCAGCTTCCACGAAGCAATGCTTACACTGGAACAGGATTTCCAGAAGCCCTGGATAGCCCTTGCATGTGCACCCTTCTCCCTTCCTCCACCTTTCCCCTGACAAGGTGTCTCAGATGCCCTTCTGTTTCTCCTTAAAGCTCAGCTGGTCAGCAAGCCCCTGGCAGTGCCCCCTCTGCCTCAGCTGCAGCCCCAGTCTGCAACTGCCAACAGCAAAAGGACACTTGCCAAAAAGCTCTGTGTGAGTCCTTCCCTCCAGGAAAATCCCCTACAACCCCAGATCCACCCAACCCCTCACAGTCAGAGCAGAAATTCAATATCCTTTCTACCCTGCTTCCTCCAAGATCTTCTCACCAGGTCCAGCAAAGACATTATGACACCTGCCACAGGGAAAGGCTGGCTGCCTCCTCCCTGCCCTGCAGGACCCTCCTGCCAGCCACCCTTCAGAGAATTACTGCTAACTGCAGCAAAGAGCTTCCTGCTCACATTCCTGCCACTAAACAGACCTTCCTGAGCCCTGCAGTCCTGTCACCTGGCAGGAAAGCCACCTCTCCCTCCTGGCACCACCAGCTGACTAAATGGAATAAGAACACAAGGCTGTGCATTGAAAGCAGATCTTTGTGAAAGCAGATCCCTTTCTTGACAAAGATGTGGTGGGAACAGAATTGTGGCATTAGTGAATAAGAGGATATTTGCTTTGGAAAACATGGTGGCCACTCCAATATCAGGATATGAGGAAGAAATTTTTCACTCTGAATGTGGTAAGACACTGAAGCAGGTTTTCCAGAGAAGCTGTGGATGCCCCATCCCTGGAAGTATTCAAGACTGTGTTGGATGGAGATCTGAGCAACCTGGATGAGTGGAAGGTGTCTCTGCCCATGGCAGTGAGATTGGAACTGGATGATCTTTAAGGTCCCTTTGATGCCTGGAAGAGCTGGAACAGAGGCTAGACAGAGTTAAGGAGATTAAAGGGTATTTATTGAGGCCTTCAAAGGCCACACCCAGACAGCACCAGTGTTACAAATCAGGCTCTGTCTGGATGGCCCCAAAATGGAGGCAAAGGGACTGGGGCCAGTCCTGAGATCCCTCTCTTTCTACATGTTTGGGTTCATTTGCACACAGGAGTCCCACTTGCTCTCCTTCCTTCCACGTTTTTTATAGTTGTGAACCTGAAGTTTGGCAAAAATGTCCTTGAGTCCCCAGTTGGAGTAGGACTGTTGTGTCTTCATCACCTTGTGAAAGGGTCTTAGTAACCATAAACAAAAAGCCACACACCAATGCAGAATAGAAAACCCAAAAGCCCAACAAGGCATCACCTTCCAACATAAACCCATTCTATGTTTCTGTGATTTTATGAGCAAAAATTTCTCCAGGCCAAACAAAACCTACTTCATGCCAAGTAAAACGACAGGATAACTCTCAGTTGCTGAGAAATATGGAGTGAAAAACGCTGGACCAGTGGGTGAAGGGAGCACATTCCCTCCATGTATTACTGTGTTACTGCTCTGTGGGTTGAGCTTGGTGGGTTAAAAAGAAGCTCACGTGTTCCCTCACAAAACAAGAAGTAATTCTTAATGCACTTGCACATTATGCAGGAGTGAAGGCAAGTGGCAAACTAGAGGAAGCAAAATCCATTTTGTTATGACTCAGTCGGTGGGAGCAGGCTGGGAGTCAGCCAGAGGTTAAAGATGGATTTGCCTCTTTAATCTGTTCAGCCTCAGTGGCAGGGCTGGATCAGGAGCAGCTCACTTCGTGCTCTGCAGTGCCTGCCCTGCTGCAGGCTCTCTCCTCCTGCTCCTCCTGCTCCTCCTGCTCCTTCTGCTCCTCCTGCTCTCCCAACCCACCCAGCATCATCCCCTGAGCACGTTCAGTGGCAATCTCATTTTCCTTTTCCTGCTGGTTATGCTGTTTATTTGATGTTCAGCAATAAGGAGAAGGCTGAGGAGCAAACTCCTTGCTTGCTGCTGGCTCACAACCCTTTAGGGAAGCCCAGGAATAACACAGACCAAATCCCATCAGCACAGCTGCCAGGCTCAGAACCCCTGCCTGGGCACGGCTGTTTCCCTGCTCTGTGTGCCTCAGGTGCACTCAGGTGTGCTCCTGCACAGCTCCCCCACGTTCCCAGAGAGGGCAAGGGACTGAACACAACATGGAACTGCTCATAAAGCTGCTTCTGCTGAGCAACCTCCCCGTTCCCTCCCCTCTCCATGCTGGCTCCAAAAGCCCAGACTAGAGAGGGTGAATATAGAAAAATGTAAATAATTCTGTGAGCAATTTTGATGTTGCCATAAGTGTTGAAAGTGTCATTGACTGATCTAATGCTCTTGGATTGTAATTTTTGTAAGACAGAGAGGCTGTTCTTACACTTTATTTTTCCACAATGATTATACAACTCGATTTTCTACAACAGCACCTTAATTCAACCAATTTAAACATTAACTTCTAGACAGGGTTGAATTATTTGCGGATGAAATAACACGTAAATTGCATTACTTTTTTAGAAGACAGTGCAGATCCCAAATGATATTTTTGTTCTAACAGGAAAGTCAGTGTTCACTGAAGAGGTGAGTAGCCAGTAATAAAACCACCAAATCTCAGGAGAACACTGCTACTGGTTTTTAATTGTTTTCTCTAGTAAATAAAGTGCACTCACATCATGATGTCAGATGCCTGATATGCTCTACCCTTAGGAAAGACTCAAGGACAACTTGTGGCACAGTCAATGTTTCATTATCACATATGAAAACAAGCAATTATGGGTTAAAGTAATTCTTCAATAGAATATCAGACATCCAGATACTCTCAGAGCAAAAAAGGTAGAAATACAGAGTCGAAATAAAAAAAAAGAAAAAAAAAAACAAACCAGATAGGAATATTTATATACTTTGAGGGAGGGAAAAAAGGTCAGGAAAATGCAAACAAGCTGAGGATTTTATGTCAGGTCTACATGGCTCATATTTATGAGAGCTTAATCTCCATTATAACCCTGTAGTCCAGGGAAAGGCTAGATTTTCACTTCAAGCAATTAAATTAATCTTTTTTTTGTTGTTGTTGCATTTTGTTCTTTGTTTCCTTAACTGCACAATTTCATTAATTGGTATCTACCCAAATTGCTTCTATCAGCTCATTCATCTGTAAAGGCCACCAGCTTTCAATTCAGTTCCTTTTCATTCACTGTCCTGGCGTAGTTATCTTTCAAGAATACACATTAATTTGTGCTCAGCTAATGTTTGGTTTTTGAAATATGTTTGGATGTGTGTGCAGTGTCAATATTTGATGAATTTAATCAGGAAATGCAAAGGTGGATTTATAGCCTGAATCATTAGACTTAGGGATTTTTTATTCATTAGGCATTTATACCCACACCACCTTTTAAAATATACTTGGTTGCCATACAGAGGTGATGTAACATTGCTGGCAGGACCACTTCATTTATTTCAACACTTTAGCTAGGCCTGGTGCTTCAGCATCAGCTACATTCCTTGACCCAAAGCCATCAGCTGTCCCTACCCTCTCCAACCTCCTTATCTCCCCAATACATTGTTCACAGCTAAAGAGTTTTTTATTCTTTAAATACTTTAAATTCTTTAAATAAAAAAGATGCTATAAAAAAGGATCTTTTTATTTTTTGCTTCCATTAGGGTAAAGCTCAGCCAGGCAAAGATAATGCTCAAACTACTTAAAATCATGGAAGTGGTTTTATTTAAATTCTTAGAGCCTCTTATATAGCTCAGCCTGCTTTAAATGTTTAGAGTGATTTAAACCTGCTATAGGCTCATGACTGAAACAGGCACATGTGTGCACTACTCATGGCATTTGTTCAAGGTCATTGGGAAAATTCACTTATTCTTTGTTTCCACATCATTTGCCTCAAGACCTTGTCAAACAATAACCCCAGAGTAAAGTGATTAGAAGAACATGACTAGAAACACTGTGAATACTGCTTAAAATTCTCGAATCCATTAGTGTCTCACTTTAAAGATCTCCATCTTGTAGGTACAATAAAAAAAGTCTGAGATCAGTAGAAGAACTGTGTCACATAAATCTCTGTATCTGGTGGAAGAGGTCCCTGTCCATAGTAGAGGGGTTAGAAGTAAATGATCTCTAATGTTCCTTGCAATCCAAATCATTCTGTAATTCTCTAATTCGGTAATTCTGCAATTCTATGACCTGAAAATCCTTCATGTATACAAGAAAAAAAGAAAGGAAAAAAGGAGAAAAAAAGGGCATAAGATCATAATTTTGAGCTCAAAATTTCCTGCCATATCTTTTAGGGAAACCTGTAAGGAAACTGCCAGAACTTTGTTAGAACTCTAGGATGACCCTGCTTGAGCAGAGACACTGGAACACATCCACAGTGCTCCCTTCCAGCCTTACCCATTCTGTGTCTCTGTGACAGAGTGAAATTCTAGTAAGAATCTAAATTCTCAGGATTCCTTTCAAGCTGTTTTGTTCCTTTAAGAAAACCTTGGTCTTCAAGTTAAAATCCAGTACAGGGAATTTGAATCTGAATAGAATTTGCTGAAAGATGACAGAAGCAACAGGAATTCTGAAACAGTAGGGTTTAATGAGAGGGTTTGCTAGAAGACTCCAAATCCTGCAGATGATTCAGGCATGTTCAGAAAACATGCTTTCACATAATTTTATCATTTGTTGTGGTTATCTAAACAATGTAGCTAATCTTAGCAGAGCATATGAACTCTGTGAATTTGTATCTTGCACCTTCAAAATATCAGAAAGCCATCAGATTTGAAGCCAAAGAGCAAATGTAAATATTTCACATGTAAATATTTCAGTTCATAACAATTTCAGGGCATCCCATGCCATGGGCTAAGAGCATTTGTGAGTGGAGGTCAAATTGAATGGCAGCTGCAGCTCTTGCAAAACATCCCACTGCTCCCAGCTTTCAGTCTGGGATGGGAATGACCTTGTTCTTGTTTTGAAGAATGTATGCTAGCTGACTGCTGCTATGCAGGTGATGGCTGAATGAAGGAGGAGGAATAAGTAGGAAAAAGAACAGAGTATGGAAAAATAGAAATGTGCAGTTATTCTGTTCCTTGATTTCCTCCTACAAGCAAAGAGCACCAGGGGAGCAGTAGCAAAACATCTTTGTCTTCTTGAAGAAATAGCACCAAAAGCTTTGCACCTGTTCTCGAACTAAAGGGTGGTCCAGTCTCTGAATAAACCTTGATAAATCAAGGAATTCCTTCTTCAAAGTTACATGCACAACACTTTTTAAATTCAGTTTTAATTTAGTCTCTGAAGCTTGGGATCCTGACTTCTTTTGTGGGCGCTTTTTTGGTGTTAGAATTCAGAGACACATAATCACAGAATGATTATATGCAGGTGCTTTCATTGAAGAGCTCTGGAGTCAGGGGTACAAACCCAAATCTGACTCTGATGTTGGGCTCAGAATGATCACATTTTATACCTTTATGTTGTATAACTATGTGTTAATAATTAAACTTTTATTGTTCTATTGTATTCATTGATTTAATCCAAGCATGGATTCTTGTGATCTCTATTAAACCCCAAACATCATTTCTCATGATTCTTGTTATGGTTAATAATCATGTAACAATCATATCTTTTATTATAGTCATTAAATGGTTACACAGCTGCAGTTAACATCATCTAATTTATCATAATATACTGGTAGAGTTTCACATGTTCTAGCAAGCTTAGTATTTTCCCAGGACCTACCAGGCCTAATCTTTCTCCCATGATTTTAGAAACATTTTAACCCTACACTACCATCGATGCTTCTTTTATTCTTCCTACAGAGTGTCTACCACCATGGTAGTAGTGGATCCCTGCGTGCATCCCTCCAGCTCAGCAGAACTCACCTGCAGAAACCCTCTGCATTGGTGAGTCCTGGAGCACAACAGCATTGGCAGCTGAGGTGGTGCCTGGACCTTGGCACTATCTGATTAATTAATGCAGGAGTAACTGCAGGGTCCAAGAGCTGCAGTCAGAGCTCACACTGGCTGGGGATGCCCGTGGCCTGAGTGCAAGGCGTGATGCTCCCACACTGTGCCCTCACCTGTGATCCCCAGTGACCCTCGTGTGCTCAGCCTCCCAAACCTCTCTGCCAGCAGCAGGAGCCCTCCTGGACTCCTATGAGCTTGCCAACTCCCACCAGCAGAAAGCTGTTTTATAAACTGCAAATCAGCAGTGGAGACTGCAGTCACAGTTTATGTGTGCTGCCTCAAATGTGTCACTCGCTGGACTTTAGCAAGGGAACAGCTCACATGGCTCTCTGACAGCCAGCCAGACTTTCCCTGGTGGTGTTTGAGGGCTGGATGGGCTCTGGGAAAACTGGGCCAGAGGGAGGTGTCCCTGCCAAGGAGGTGGAACTGGAAGGTCCTAAGGTCCCTTCCAACCCAAACTATTGCATGACTCTATGAAAGCTGCCTGTTTCACACCAATAAGGACAAGACAAGCTCTTCTTTTCCTCTTTCCCCTCTTTGGAACTCTTGAAAAATGTGTAAGTGTAAAACAACTTAAATCCCTCAGAGAAGTAATTCCTTGACTCTTGTGATTTCTCAGAGCCAAACTGCAGCACCTCAAGGTGGTGCTTCCACCCTGGGGCAAGGTATCCTGATGGGATGGGACATCTCCATGGCAACAGAGCATGGCTCTGCTCTGCCCCTCAAGAGCCCTCAGCAGAGACACTGAAACAAGCCAGAGATCCAGCCAGGCTGTGGACAGTTTGCTTTTCATTTTTCTTCTGTTAGGGCGACAGGAGCAAAGAACAATTACAGCATTTTTAGTCCAGCTGACAAATTACATGTTAACTCAATTTAACCTAAGCACAATTTCCCAATCAAAGTCAAACCAAAACAGCCAAACTGGCTTATGTTTTCTAAAATTCATTAATTCAGTTTGTCTTTTTCACCTCTATGGATTACTATTATTATACTATGTTCTCAACCAAAGAAAAGAACATGAGTTTTGGGTTTGTTTTCTGGTTATATTGGGGTTTTTTCGTCTTCAAAGGTGTCTACATTGCAAGGTTACAGATATTTAATTAGTGAATGGAAATTCCACTGACTGACCAAATGCAATTAAGCTATCCAGCTCATTTAAAAACTGGATGTGAATTTAAATAAGGCTCAGCTTTGTGGAAGCTGCTTCCCTCTGATGGACATTTTTGGTTTGGATAAAAACAAAAAGAGACTAATTTCTTACTAATTTATTGCTGATTTCTTAATAAATTCTTTCACTCATTTCTGCTATTAATACAGATATCCAGTCACTGTCATTGATAAATGGCAGTGTTGTTGGGTTTTATTCTAAAGCTAAAGAAGGACAAAAAACGTCACAGAGAATGAAGAAAGAAGAGAGCTAGGATCCTAGACATGTTTTGCTCAAAATCTGGTATTGATTCCCCAGGGAGCAAGATCCAGAATAGCCATCTGTATGAGTGGGGAGATGCCTCAAGCTAATTATGTTATGATACCACATGCAGAAGTGTCTTTGAACTCCCAGATTGTTCCAGTTTTTAGAAGCTTGAGGCAGGAAAACAGGTCCATGGTATCCCACACCTGGAGCTCTCTTCTAGAGCGGAACATTGTATCCATAATTTAAAAGAATTAATCTCAAAGAAAACTTCAGGTTTTCTCTACAAAGAAATATGCAGCAAAGGCTGTTTTAGTTATAATAATCATGTGTAGGCGATTCTTATTATTCTACCCATACAGATGAAGTGAAAACCTGCCCTAGATTTAGATGCCCAGCATTATTTCTGACTTTTATTTCATGAATGTGTTATTTTTATATATTATTAATGTAGTGACTTCTTTTTTTTCCCTGTGAAACACTTTAAGGCTTTAGAACTCCCCTTTTCCCACCTGGTAGGAAATTCTGTCTCATAGATTTTGAGTTCTTCTGCTCTATTTTCTGAAGTTATGGGCCTCCTGAAACCTGTTTGATGGGAGAAATTAAGGGCTAGCCTGCATCTAAGTTTTCCAGTTCTGGGGGAAGTCCTTACATCCTTATTTAGTTTTCAGGTAGAAGGTAGAGGAGGTAGAATAAAAAAAATGTATAAAGAATCACCACTTTATTATGTGATCATCTTTACCATAGAGCTGGGAGTAGACACGTTCATTTAGATGTTTTATTGACCAAGAGCAATGTCAGATTCTTGATGCTCTGTGAGTTTAATCAAACCAGTTGTCTGAGGTCAGGAACTGGATCCATTTTGCTCTTAGAAAGATAACCTATTGAACCTGCCTGGCAAACACGGTGGTTTCTAAGTCCAAATGTTTTCCTTTCCAAATGAAGGAAGGTTTTTTGGATGTAAATTTTCATGGACTCACAGAATGGTTTGGGTTGGAAAGGACCTTGAAGACATCTTGTTCCAAACCCCCTGCCACATGAAGGAACACCTTCCACTAGACCTGGTTGTTCAAAGAAACCCCCACTCAGCCTATCCTTGAACACTTCCAGGGATAGGATTTTGAAATTAAGTACCTGCCTCTATCTATTAAATTACACCTGCACCCTAAACTCATTGATTGACTGTGAGTGTTATGCTGTTAAATGTTAAAGTACCCTAAGATACTGGAGACCACTTGGGTGTCCATCTGTGCCTCACCAGTCCTCTCCTGTCAGCCCAATTCCTCACAGGCAGCACTTGCAGACATTGGAAGCACCAACTAAATCACTGGGACTGCCAGGTTTTCCCAGATCTCAGAGAAGATAAATGATGCTGGGTAGTTCTTGTAGCACATAATGCTTTTCATCTGCAAAGCATGCAGCTAATATTCATTCAAAACCAGAGAGATTTATGCAATAAAATTCTGCTTATAGACACTTTCCAAATCACAATAGAAAAGATTGTTAGACAGAAGCTAATGAGGCATTACACACCTTGTAGATGTTTCCTAAATACATAACTGCTGGGTTATTGAGGAAATAAGAGTTCCAACAGTTGAGAGATCATATATTTTAGGGCATAGTTAATTTTGCATTTGCCCTTGGAATTATTAATTTTAGATATGCAATGCCCCTTCAGTGTCTGTGTGCCTACATTTAAAACCAGATGCTTAAAATGTATCTGCAATGTCTCTGACATCCTTTAGACATTCATTTTATGATGAAATGAACCCATCCAAAAAGGCCAGACTTCTCTTCACTGGGGGACAGAGGTGGGCTAGTCAAAGGTAGGCCTTGGAGTCAGCCAGTTTTGTCAGATAAATTCTCTTTGAAGTACAACTGCTAAAGCCTAATACTGTCCTATTAGTGATCATTGAACACTTTGTAACCAATACATATATATTTTTCTTTTTTTCTTTTTTTGAGGGGGGGTTGGGTTTGGGTTTTTTTAGTTTGGTTTTTAATTGGTTTTTTTATCTTTAGATATTTTGCTGGAGGTTTTTTTATGCTCTAGTAAAGAGATATGGAAGACTTTGACTATATTAGTAAATAAGTTGGGACTGGGATATGGGATCAAGTCCTGCCTATGAGTGCCCATGCTGCTTAGTGCAATGTCCATGCCAAGCATGGCCCATGGCAACCAAAACCCTCCCAGACATTGTACAGACCTGGAGCAGGGAGCAGCATCAGTCAGGGACTGTTCCCAGTAAGCAATTTCCACTGGGGCTGTGGAGATGTGGAGGTGGGAGGTGATTCACCCTCTCTGACCTCAGTGCTAGAAAAATATCCTTGGCTAATTTTATTGGACAGTACAAACATGGGTATTTCGTCCCAAAATGTGGAAAAGTGTTGCTGAATACTTCAGGAGAAAAAAGCCCAAATGGCTTTGACATAATATGGGAACTTGGCATTTGCTTAAGTCAAAGTTTGGGAGTAGTGACACAGGATGATGATGCCTCACAAGGCCATAGTTTTCTTTCTCACTTGGACTAAGCTCTTTCTTTCCCACTTTCTTGCACAATGCAGTGAAAGGCATGGAACAGGCTTGCATGCTTCGGGAGAATCATCTGTCAAATATTCCCCAGGTGGAAATATTGATTTTACTTTTGAGGCATGGTGAAATGAGAAGGTTGGAGGTGGGCTGAACAGTTTGATGCAACGTCATTCACAATTCTTTCACTGTCACCCAGTGTCACAGAAAACGCAAAATGCATGTTCACCTTTATTAGTAAATATAGACTGAAAAATCTATGTGAATAAATATGAGATGCTATGGACTCTTTACTGATTTAGTATCTTCCATGCTTCTGAGCTCATCACCTCACAAATTTATGAGAAATGAGAAAGCTGTAAGATTTATATTTTAAACTTTCTCTTCACACATTGTTTTTGACAGCTCTGATGACCTGATTTCCTGCCATCTCTTTGTGATTTCAATTCGAACCTGACTGAGCACTCAGAAAAAATAAAATTCACTTGGATGAGTCTTCATATATTTTTCTTTTTTTCTCTAGGTTTTTGCATACTTCTCTAGGTTTTTCCATACTTCACGATTCCACTAATTTCAGTGAATGCTCACACAGCTTTGCAAACATAGGCACAAATTAATTAGGACCAGAGCTCAGCTCATGAAGTGTTCTGGATGACTTATGAAAGTCGATGACAGCATCATGCAGTTTCACAGAGCCAGATGAAAAACTCAGGAGGCTTGATGTATACCTAGAGCAGTACTACACAGTGTAGTTTGATTTAATTCAGCACCCAAACTTATGACAACTCAGTTAACAGCCTGCTCTGTGTTGTTGGCGAAAGAGAAACAGCAGTATCCTGTAGCATCAGCAAGATTCAAAGAGCATGAGAAACAAGCAAAGGGACTTTGCTTGAATTGTTAATGAATTATGGAAATCACAACATTACAGAAGGAGGAAAGATAAAATGGTTCATTCTCACAACCAAAGAAAGGAGAAAAGCTGAAGACTGCATTTATCAGAAGAGTTGATTCTGCTGCTGAGAACATTTTGCCAATGAAAAAATTAAATGCCATGAATTATGGAGATTGTTTAATGTATGTGACTGCTCTGAATAGAAGGTACAAAGGCATGTCAAAAGAGAAGGAAAATTAGCAGCTGGATTTGGCAGCTAGTGAGGAAAGAAGGCCATGTGAGAGTCATCATGACAGCACAAACCAGTAAACAGTCAGGGAGGGCTGAGATGTGGTTTGATGCAGTAAGAGAAAACTGGATCTGTATGTGGTGAAAAAGCCTCTAAGAATGAACAGAGGAATTGTGCTCTGAAGAGGCTGGGAGCAGTCTATCAGAAAGCTGCAAGTCTACAAAAGTAGGATTAGACAGAGCCCATTGGGGATGGCTGGAATGAAAGATTAGAAAGATTTGTGGGTTTTATTCATACAATGGTTTTCATGCAAGAACACTACATCATTTTATATGTTCCATAAGTTTAGCACAAATTCTAATACTACCAGATGTTTGCCTCCAAGTTAAGTCTTCTGTCTGAGAAATGTTACGCTTCCTCACAGAAATAATAACGTGACTGATTTATATCCTCCTCTCCTTTGTAGGCAGAGCTTTTGTTTGGGCTTCATCCCCTTGATCTACCACAATGTTACTTGCACAGGTTATATCCCCAAGGAATGGTAAGCCAGCCATGTAGCTGAAGTTGGGAAGAGGAACATGAGGCTACTGACCCATTATTCCTGTGGGACACCATAAAAGTAAAATCATTAAGTTCCAGGGAATTCAAGTTTTCAGCTCTGTAGATTTATCTTTAAAATAAACCTTCTATGGGAAAATAGCTTTAATCAGCAATCCAGTCCTGGAGAAAAAAACAAAACAAACAGTTCAGTGTAAATCCCACAGATATTTCTGGAAATGAGATATGGAAAGGTAAGAAATATCAAAACCGAGGTGGTTTGAAGTAGGAGGATGCTGGAGTCACTACGAGTGATGTGATGTGGTTAATCAGTGAGATGGAAGATGATGGAACCAGTGGCAGTGGGTAAGCAGGGATGGAGAGAAGAAGAATGAAGAGAAAGAGAAGGGGAAAAACCTCAGCATTTCAGGTAGTGGATTGGGTTCAGAAGAGAGGGTTGAGGGAAAAGAGCTGTGAGCAAACCATTGTAACTTGAACATGGTACAAAGTGCAAAACATTTTTGCTTCCTTCACTTTCAGAAGCCAGATGATCTCCAAGATAATTAGAATTAAAAGGAAAATATTGGGAAAAAACAGAACAAAGGGGAAAAAAACTCCATAAATTGTATTCATGGATAAACAAAGCTATATCCTCCTATATCCACAGATCTATTAGTGTATTGCAATGTGATTTAATGTTTTGGTCACAACTTCTCAGTGTGGCATGAAAGTAATTCAAATAAAGGGGGTCTGTACAGGCATCAAATTTCATTCTCCCAGCTGTGTTGTGAAGGTTAAAGATGGCTACATCCATAGACCAAGCACAGAAGTTTGCTAGACATTCATTCCTTATCTGTATTAAAAAAAATATGCCTTTTTCTTACCCTCACAGAAAAATGTCTTTGTGTTTAAGTCTGTCAGTGGGATTCCTTTGAACCTAAACCCTTATTTTATAGAACCATTTTTATTCATAATTGTAGCTATGGGGCCTGATCCTATTTTCACACTAGAAAATGCAGTCAATTTCAATCCAGCCAGTCGTGGTCAGACTTCTGTAAATGAGATTAGAATTGAGCCTATGTCAAACACAGTAGAGCCAGAAAAAGATTTATTTCTCTCATTGAACTCTTCGGGTGAGGATTTGTCCAATTAAAATATATTATCTATTACACTTTGGATAGTATGACCAAACTAAACACTTAAAATTAGATGTTTGGAAGGGACAGGTTTCTGGTTTTCTTCTTCAGCATAAAATCATTTGAGAACTTTTGTTGACCTGGGAATATTTTTAAGAGCCAAAGACACAATTTTGCACAGATCAGGAAGACCTGCCCTGACACCTTTGGCAAAAGGCCTGAGCTGTGTTCCGAAGAAATGAGTGGGTGTTGCTCTGCAGGGTGCTCGGAGTTTGAAGCTTCACACCCTTTTGTAGTCATTGATGCATTGGCTAGAAAATTTATTTCATTCCCATGCCTTCAGGAGATCTGTGTTTGTGCAGTGAGCAGGGGCTGGTTTTTACTTCAGGTTTGGACAATTGATCTGCCAAGACATGGCCTAATCCTCATTGAACAGTAATCAAATTATCACCTTTCTCTGGTACTAATGAGCCAAGAGATGTAGTCAAAACAACCAGCCTCACCCACAGGAGTGCATCTCCCCAACCTGTGGGAACCCAGGATGTCCCTCTGACAGTCCTGGATGATCTGAGCCCAGGCCAGGGGGGTCTGAAGCCTTGGCAGGTGGGTCAGAAACCCTGGCATGCAATCAGAAATTCGTGTGACTTTGAACTTGAGCCATGGAACAAATTGCCATCACTGTGTGAAGTAAAGGCCACACAAATGTAGAGTTAAAATACTTATTATTGTGAGCTGGGAGGCAAGAGAGGGAACTGGGCATTGTCCTGTCCTCCTTCCTTCTTCCCAGCCTCCATCTTTTGGGTGATGGTGGCACTTTGATATTGGTGCAAGGTAAAGGGACACAGTCTAACATAGGTGATAGCTATTGGAAAGTAACTGTAAATAAAGTATACGTAGTTTATAGTATAAAAGAGAGCACAAGCCCTGGGGGAGGGCAGAGTGCCTTGGTCTGCTCTGCTGACCAGACCTTCACAGGCCAGGCTGAAAACATTCTCTGATAATCAACAATAAACAACCTTGAAGCTGAAAACATTTTCTGATAATCAACAATAAACAACCTTGAAACTGAAAACCGAAGACTTCAGACTCGTTCTTAGACATCCGGATTGGAGAGCAGAGACTTTTTACACATCTCAGGGTCATCTTGACCACAGGAAACCCTGAGATTACTTATCAAAAGCTTAAAACTTACCACAACAACTTTTTCAAACTTCCAGTGCCACCCCCAAAATGTTATTCATGAAACAATTTGGGACATGGTTTTCAATAACTGTGTCTGTGTCTGCCAGCAATTTTCACGGAGGATTCCCTGAAGCCATGCTCCCATTGCCAGGCTGGGTTATGAATTTTTTTGTTCGACCTTGAAGACTTCTATTCCATCTCTGAGGGAGGTGGCTGTTGTGCATCCTACCATTTATAGGATAGTAATGCCTGGACAAACATAGTAAGTGTCTGAAGTATTAAGGGTCAATAGGTACCTAAGTATCCAGAGAAATCCAGGAGACAGGATTAGTTTCAAGATATTCTAGACATCCAAATATCTTTGAGAGTTTGAGAGATAGGTTTTTTCATTCTTCATTTAGTCTATGTTGACCTTTATTACTTTTCCTTAGCTTTTTCCCTATTCCTTCCATTTCTTGAGGTCTCTGTGATGCTCCAGATATTTGATCCTGTCTCTCAAGAGACACAAAAATGCTGATCCTGTGGTGCTCCTCTGTCTTTTGCAGGTCCCTTCTGCTTGCACAAAAGTCTTAAAATAAAACTCCTTTTCATTACACTTTGGCATTCATTTTTGGATATGATATTAGGATAGTGGCAGTATTTACCAAAACTATAAAAATAACATGGAAAGATGATGTGATGAAGGAAGAAAATAAACAGAAACACAATACACCTTAAATTAGACCCTTTTAAACTTAGATATTGCATTCTAAAGGTGCCAGCAGTGCAGAAAAAAGGAATCACATGAAGAAATGTGAACCACAACCCCATTCAAAGGATTGCTCTGTAATTAGGTTTATTTCCTCTTGGCACACTGTGGCACACAGACTCACTGAGTAACTGTTGAAAGAACCACTGATGGCATTGGAATTGTGGGTCCAGAGCCCCTGCCACCACAGCACCATGGTCATCCTGAGGCCCTACTGCAGGGTCCTTAGGTCACATCAGTGCACTGATACCCACTCTGAAAGGCAGATTTTGGCGTGAAATCTGTCATTCTTTTGTGGATCTAAGAATAGTTAAAGAGGTCACTGAACCTCGAGCTCTCCACTACCTGTTCTAGCTGAGAAATTATAAGTGATCATTAAAGCAGTCCTAAATCCATGCCAGTGCAAAAACAGGTTTCATAGAGAAAACCCCTTCAGTCTTTTCAGTCCATGTCTGACTCAAGTCAATTAAGAGCCATTTTCAGCTCAGGGTAGGAAACAGCTCTTGAGGCTGAAGGGGGTGAGTGATGACAGTCACCTCATTTACTGCTCACGCAGAGCCATCTGAGAGATGTACCTCAGGAAATGACAATTACTGCTGTCAGCTGCCCCTTACAGGGCAGTTTCATGGCAGTTAGCATTTGCATGGGCAAATATTGATTATTTATATTTACTGCAGCTTCAGTAAGATTAGTACAGCTTTTTAGGCTGTGCACAGTGACTTCCAGATATGAGCTAGAAATGAAGGAAGTCAGGAAATGCTGTTAGAAATATAAATGGGCATTACCCGTGTTTAAGTATTACAGTATTAGAAGGCATTATTAGTCATATGGCATTTTGAAATCAATATTTACAGGGATAATTAGTTTTAGACAATTTACATTCACAATTGCATGTTTACCTAAGCAGGTGGTTAAAGCACTGGGAAGAGAGTGTACCTGAGACAAATTTTGGGTGCTTTCAGGATACCTGGGAATAGGAGCCTCAGCCTAATCACCAGTTCATTACCAGGGAATGGCAACTCAGCATAGAAAACCTCTGTTATTAGTGTATCACCTAGTACACAACCTTCTGATTCTCTGTACAAATTTCAGGTGAGTTTTGTATTAAATTGTTTTAATACATATAAAGGAAGTAACTGCAGACACTGGTTTTCTAAACAGTTTAAGCAAGAGCATCTCATTCAAGCTGACTTTCTCATCAGTGTGGGAAAGGACTCAACCCTTTACTTATTTTTTAATATCTTTATTTCCCACATTTTCTCATGCTCTTTATTTCCTAATAAGTAGCAGCTCTTCCTTGACATTTTATCAAGCAGTTTTCATACTACATTATTAGATGTTATGTAGCTGAAACATTGAAGTATACTAAATGAAAAATGTTTAAATGATAGGCTTGATACACTGCAGATGCATCACAAAATTTACATGTAGCGTGTAGTTAAGTGCATTTAAAAAACAGAGAGCTAAAGCACAAAACTAGTCAGCTCTTTTCTGTCAGTGAGAAACAGGGTTTCAAAAATACCTTATGTAGATGCCTGCCTTGAGGCTGCTTGATGGGAGACCACGTGGTCCTCCCTGGGCTGAACATGCATCCTGCTTTCATTGCTCTGAAGATGAACAATGTAGATCTCTATTAATCATAAAAAGGATTGCAGTAAATCATCACAAGGATTCTGTCCCAACAAAGGAATGAAGCAAACTCTGAATCTGGGGCTGAATGCAGAGACAAATTAATTCAGCAGTGAATTGTCAACAAAGAATGTGCTTTAATCTTAATTATTGGTAGACCTCCATGCTAGAGCCCGAAACATGGCTAAGTACTAATACAAAGAGCAAACAAGGTGTCAGCATGGAGTGATGTGCTAATCTCCTATCCTGAGGTAATGCTGGATGCAAACAGCAATTCTACCCAAATTTGCAGGCACCTCAGAGCTATCAAGCTCTCCTTGATGTGCTTGCCCCAGATGTAAGATAAGAGACAGCAGAAAAACACTTTTCTGCCTTCTGTACTGGAAAAGTTGGGATCTCAGGATACTGAAAAAATTATATTTTTTAATTTGCCTTTGCTCATGAGGGGGAGAACATGCAGTTTCTTGCACTCAGACAAGGTATTCTGTACAATTTTGGGGTCAGGCCTCTCGTGGGATATTAAGACAAATATAGCTGATGGTTGATAATTTTAATATGTTGCAGAGCTGTCCAGATTCCCTTCATAATAATGGAAAAAGCATTAGATGCTTCTAAGCTGAAGTGTTTTTTATCCTAAGATGAATGTTACATGATTAATTTCTTTAAAGTTCAGAGGAGACCCCAAAGATGATCAAGGGGCTGGAGCACCTCTCCTACAAAGAGAGGCTGAACTTTAGCTTGTTCAGCCAGAAGAGGAGACTCTGGGGACACGTCATTGTCTTCCAGTTCTTAAAGGGAGCATGTGAAAAGCAGCAAGAGAAATTCTCTAAACAGGTAGATAGTGATAGAACAAGGGGGAATGGCATTAAACTGAAAGTGGAACAATTTAGATTAGATATTAGAAATAAATGATTTATTCAGAGTGTGGTGAGGCCCTGTCACAGGTTGTCCAGAGAAGCTGTGGCTGCCCCATCCCTGGGAGTGTCCAAGGCCAGGTTGGATGGGGCTCTCAGTGACCTGGTCCAGTGGAAGGGATCACTGCCCATGCCAGGGGGTTGGAATGAGATATCTGTGTGATCTCTTCTAACTCAAACCATTCCATGAGTCTATGACAGTGTTTCTTCAAGTGAGAGAGTCTCCTTGACCTGTGATGCTGAATAAAGTTTTGCAACTTTTCCCAAGAGGAAAAATCCATGAATTTGACCATGTTAAGTGCCTGACCTGTCACAGACACCAGCTAGTACTAGTTTCTGATCACATTTAAGAATGTTTATTTAGGAAAAAGTAAGAAGTCATCAATCAAATACATTCTGTGATTTCTTGCCAAGACCTTCACCTCTAAGTGCCATCCTCAGCAGTGTATTGTCAATGTCATTTATTTCTTTGTCTAATTCTTATGCCAGAAACTTCTATATCACTTCAGATTTTCATCTTCAAACATTTTCAAGCAATCTGTCTTTTCCTATCAATTTCTGCCATCATTACTTCCCTCTTTTGGATATTAAAGCCTGGTATCTCATGCAAAGCAATTATTGCTCTTTCTCTAACCTGGCAGCTTTTATTTGTAGTTCACAGTGTTTTCATTTCAAACTTGTTTCCTACCAAACTTTCTTCCTTCTTACTGCACTTCTTATTTTATTTTTGGTGTCTGTGAGCTTTCCCTTTCTAAGGTGACCTACAAAGGCTTTTTTTTTTTAATTGGACTTATACTTTGTCTCTTTCTGGAGTACAAAGATATTCTTTATTTTTGTTTGTTTATTCATAGCAATTATTTTTTCTTGGCTATTTCAGGAATGCCAGTGCTGGCCTTTTCTGATTTTTCTGGATGCTACTTTGATTCTTCCCAAGGACATTTATTATTAGCTCTTACATTGCAGCTGACTGGATATGGGTGTTGAAAGTTTAATCTGTTATCTCCATAAAATATAATTACTTGTACCCACCAACCTTGAAACAAGCCCATATTTATTAAAAAAAAACCCCTAACTATTTCTCAGTGAAAGCAAAATTTACTAGCTACCTCATGCCTTCCTGAAATATTCTCCAAAACTGCTTGCTTCATTAGATATATATCATTTCCCCTTAATCTCACCTAGGCTTTCATATCCATGTACATGTGCCTAATATTAATAAAGTGAAATCTTACAACCTCCCACTCCCTGTCCCAGGAAGAAACATGTTGTACCTAATTTCCTTCCAAACCTCCCAAGGAAGATTTCACTGACAGTGTATCTCTCTAGTTTTCAGTTTCTTATGCCAATATAACTGCTTGAAACTGGCTCAGGTGAATCAAACCTTAAATGCCTATTTCTCCTCCCTGAATGTGAAGACCAGTAACTCTTACAGCAATACAAACTGCATCCCAAACACAAATAAAATTGTTAGGCTCCATGTCTTGTTTCCCTTCCCCAATGAGCTCCTCTCCTTCCTGAGCAGGGCTGTGTGCTTTACACCAGAGCCCACCCTGTGCAGAGCACACCATGGGTACTGGCCCTTGTGCTCTCAGGAGCAGCAGTCAGCTTTTGTGTGACCTTGAAAACTGCTCACACACTTTGTGCCAGGACCTACAGGGACCACATGCAATCTGCAGCTCCATAAAACACAAAGCAGTGACTTCTGCCAGCCCTAAGGGGAGGCAGCCTGAGCTGGAAGGTACCCGTGACACCACAGCAAAGCACTACCTAAGAGAAAAGCTCCTGGTGTCCCTGTCATTTGCATTTTCCACTGCTGATTTGAAAACCCTTTTTTTTGTGATTATCATGGCCTTTAGGTTTATTAGCTCTTCTTGTGCCCCAGGTTTATTTTTTGACTAGTGGATTCTCTCTCTTTTTGCAGTTTGTTTTATTACACTGTGTAGTGCATGATCATTTATTATTTTCTTAACAACAAAACCTTTTTCCTCTGATCTTCCTTATAGACCTTAGTAATTTCTCTTCCTTGGTGATGCACAACCAGGAGAGCATTAGTTATAAGTCCTTTACAAGTCCTTTCTGCAGGGCCATTAATAAGAAATCCCTCTAAATGGATACTAATATTTAATGGATAGGAAACTGGACATCAGGAAATTCATAGAACTATTTTACTCCATGAAATGTCTCTCCTCCAATTTTGCTATTATGGCTTTCATCACAAAGCAATTTGGGTTAAAAAAGACCCATAATATCATTGAGTCCAACCACTGAGTCCGACTGCTGCCATTTGCTGGAATAAACAGCAATCCTGTGTTAAAATAAAGGGATCTATGGTTTGAACATCAGTGAAGTAGCTGTTGAATTGTGTCCTCTCCTGCTGTGGTCAACAAGCTCAATGACAGAGATAAATGCATGCTGGCAGAGTTACTGGATCCATATTTTAGGCAAAAATTGAAGCCTCACTTCTACAAAATGCTGACATTGCTATCTAGAAAGATGAACCATTTAGCACAGGCTCCATCCTCCCTTCTTTATCTGCTGTGCTGAGTGCTCTGCAAGTTGGTATTTCACATATCAGCAGAAAGAGCCATCTGATAAAGTTAGGAAAGTCTTCTGAGTGGAAAAAAATACCCTAAAATGAATCTCAGCCCTGTGTCAGTGTTTTGGGTGTTCTATTGCATCTCATATACCACCAGGCACTTATGTGCTGAGAAATGAGCTGATTCCCTAATGCACTGACCCCCTGAATGTAAATTGTTGGATATATCTGTTTTCAGCTGAAGCTGAATCCCACCTTCATATTTGGTCAGCTGAACCCCCCATGTCTCTGTCCTTGCAAGGAAAGGCTGTGGGCTGACCTAAAGGAAGCAGGACAGGAAAGGAAGACTTCTGTGCTGGCTCCTTGGAGGACATAGACACAGTCCCTGAGACCAAAATATTGCCATTGATTATTCCTTGGTCCTAACTGAAAGGAACAAATCATTTGTTTCTATGCAGCTCAGCAAATTATATTTGTGAACAAGACTCTGGTTACTTAAAACCTGTCCATTCCAAGAATAGGTTGATTAGAGTATCACTTATTTTGTACAATAATTAATTTCTGTTTTGCCTTAGAGATTCATCCAACCATCAGGAGCAATTTCCAGATTTGGCCTATATTTCCAGAAAATCCTGTCTGACTTGAAGTAAGTGATTGACTCCTAAGTGATGGCCACTTGTAGAGCTCAGCACCTTCAGTCAGATACTGAGTGATCAACTATTCTGAAAATTAGGCACATTTTGTTAGATGGAGAAATTCCTATTTCCTGTGCATGAAATGCAGTATCAGGATAGTCCTTGCAGTCAATGTTTCCTATGTTTTTATGCCTATACCCACAATTTTCATGGGGGAGCTGACCACATTCCATATGTGCTAGCTGTTCAATTGCTTATACTGGTAATGCTGATATTAAATTATTTAGAAATGGCAAACTTATTTCACTGTTTAATATCACATTTAGGAAAGCCCAGAAGAAAAAGTCTGGGGATTAATCTAAAGAAGTATCTTGATTAAATCTTTGTGTTGATTTAGAGTGGATTGGAGCTGTAGGGTTGATACAGCCACGATTTTCCAACATTTCCCTCAGCCAGTGTCCTTTTGTGCTGCCTGCTGGGTGATTCTTCAGAATTATATATTACCTTCAGCTCTATTTAATTTGTTCCCATATGAGGGGTGTCTGACAACAACAAAAAGTGTGCTCTTAAAAGCGTAGCCATTATAGTATCTTCTCTTATTGTCTGGTGGTTACACTGTGTTCTATTACATTACATGAAAAATAGAGTGTCTCTTCTCTGATTAGATATAGAGGAAAGATGGGCACTGTATTTTGTCAGAATTTACAGCAAGTGATAGGGGTAAATGAATAAAATATTCTAAGTTAACGTTTACCTTGTTTCTTCCTTTGCTGACTATTGAAATCTCTTCATATTGTTTCCTTTTATATAACAACCTTATCCAGAAGCATATTTTTCTTTTTTCCCCTGATCTTCAGCATTTTTTTAGAGGATGCTGGAACTTATGACAGTGATTCCAGGTCTTGCAGCAGATGGCAGTTTTCTGAGAGGGCTGGCAGGAGGATTTTTCTTGTACTCCCTAAAATGAGGCATTTAAATAAAAGGGGTTGTGTTAGGGCTCGTGTTGACCCCTAAAATCTTCTAAAATCAATACCAAGAATTGTTTACTCTTTTGCTCTGTTCATGTGTGTGGAAGTGAAGAAGATCTGTGATAGATGAATCTAAATCAAAAACCAGAATTGCAGATTTTTTTCCCCAGAAGTTTAGCCTTTAGTGCATGTATTTGCCCCCTGTTTCCCAGCAGGGTGTGGAGACCTTTCACATGAAAGCTGCCATAGGAAAACCAACCTATGAGTGAAGAATTAACAGCTATTAATTAGTATCAATTACTAGCTGTACAAAAACCTATCACAGTAGAAGAATATCATGGTCTACATCTCTAAAGGAGGGTGGTAGTTTTGAGGGGCCTAATTTTCAAAGTAATTAAGTTTCTAAAAAAGAAGGAAAATCCCCTTAGAGCTATTCTTGACAATTCACAGTAAAGTCATGTGTCTTCCTTTTCTTATGATAGGTTTTTGGGGTTTTTGCAAGCCTGAAAATCAGAGACAAATTTGGAAATTTGTAACATTTGGAAGAGAAGGGATTCCATTCATGCAAAGCAAAGAAAAATGAAACACTCCTCTATAAATGAGCCATAATCCATCTCCCATGCCCAATTAAGATGTCAATATGTGTCTTGCCTGACTTATGTCTATGTTCAAACTTGACATTGCTAAAACAACATTCTTAATCTCCACCCCTTCCCTGAACTTGCATTGTTCTCTCCATTTCAATCATTCTGAAAAATAACACTATCATGCTCATCAATCAAGCTTATCACTTGGGCATGATATTTACATGGATGTATTTCTCTCCATCACATCAAGCTGTTTTTAAATCTCACTGACACTTCCTGACAAAAAGCTGCAAGTATTCTAATCCATGTAAGGACTTAAAATTTATCTACGCTCTTAACACCTGAAGTCTCAAGCCTCAATAAACATGGTTCTTCCCATTTCCTTTTCTCATCTCTTTTGCAATGTCTATAAAATAAACAATAACATTCAGATTAGGTGGATTCTGCAAACTACTTCCTGTAAAATCCTCAGTTTCTTTACAACTGCCTTTTTTTACTTATCTATTAGAAATTATCTGCTTAAAGAGTTTTGAAGGAATCACTTTTTCTTTTATCTATGTGTAGTAGCTATAGAAACTTCAGTAAGATTAAAAAAATATGGCTATTATGTTTAAATGCAATTATTCACACCAATTCTAAAAGTGAATGGCTTTAAAAAAACACATTGAAACAGCTATCTCAAATCTAGCCAAATATCTGAGTAATCTTGTGAGAGTCATCCACATTTTATTGAAAATAATGATCTGAAATAAAGGTAAATCTGAGAACATTTGGAACTATACTTCTCTATAAGACTCCAAGGCACACATTTAAACAGGATCAGTGTTTACCTCTCATATTTACTGAATTGATAATTTACTTTATTCCAGCTTGGTTACTCTACAAAATGAAGCTAATGCCTTCTAATAATGGTTGGCACAGAATACTGTTCTACTTGGACATGTTCACATGAATTTTACATAAATGAATAAGTAAAGCAATGGTGTCTGTCAGTGCAATATTTATCATTACTGAATTGCAAGTGCTTAGTTTAAAGGCTGTAGTTAGCTACCAATGAGAATCTGCACAGGTTGCTCCAGCAAATGTAAATTTTTCTGTGATTTTAGCTTCAGCTGCAACCTAGTGGCCAGCTGTATTAGCTGCGATTCAGCTGTCAGCAAAACGGGGCTGTGTCAGTGTAAACCACCTGCAGACTCACTGCTCTTTAGGGCTGAGTTACTGTACTCCTGTGCCAGCCCCATCCAGGCAGATACAACTGGCTGGGGACTTTTGGAGCCTCCTGGAGGGACGTGCAGGAAGGCACAGGTGTCCCACAGGATCCCTGTCACCTCTGCCAGAGCCAGGTGGGCATTTCAGATGTTCAGGTGCATCTCTAAAGGATTACAGTTTGATGTGTGAGTTGTGATGAGCCCCTGGGTCATGCACAAACCTTCCTGTAGGTCCCTGCAATAGCTGTGGCTCAAGACTGAAATTGCATTCGGGATGTCTGTGTGTGCAGACAGTGCACACACTGACTGACAGACAGACTGAGGGGAGAGGCATATTCCCTGAAAGTCAATCAGCTCAGCTTAAGATGCAGAAAATTAAATGATCCCTGAATACGCCCTGAAGATTATTTCATCCAATTGATCAGGCTAAAGAAATTCCATAACAGTCAGACTTATTAAGTTTGTGGAAATTATTCCTGTCCCAAAATTAAAAAGAAGGAAATAACAAGGAAACAGAGCTCAGGATTTTTACTTAATATAAATCTGCCTGCTGACACAGAAAATGGATTGAAGGGGATGGTTCATCAGCACTGAAAGCACATGACCCTGTCACACAAGCTGCAGAAGTAGCTCCTAAGGGTTGGTACAGATCAGATGAATAGTCTGAGGTTGTGTTTTAGAAACATCCCTGCATGTGCCAAACCCCGACATAACATTCCTGTATTTAGTTCTTATTGTTACCACATGTTTGCAGATAGTGCTTCAGAACTGGGACTGAGGTTGAAAAGAAACCAGAATCACCTCCCAACCCAGTCCTGATAGACTGAAAAGGTGAAAAATCAACCTTAAGGATTTTATTTCTGAATCTACATGTGCAGAATTCTAAGATGGGCAAAATACCAGGATGAGCCCAGCAAGAGGTGACAGGAATTGGCAGCTGAACCAAACCCAAGCTCCAGGAAGGCAGTTAAACTCACTCCAGAGGAAAATGTTCTTACTGAGGATAGTTAACTATCCACAGCTTTTTTTTTTCTTTATTTTCATTTTGCCTGTTTGCTGCTTTGTAGCCAGTATGAGAGGTGGCACATCCCCCAGATCCCAGAGTGCTTTCAGGACATGGTTCATAGGAATATGGATAGATTCACAGGAATAAGATTTCCTTTGACATTTTTCCAAAGTGCACAGGCTAGCATGGTGTAGGATTCCAGCCATATGAGGGGAAGAAAGTCCTTTGTTTTGGTTACCTTTCTCATTCCCAACATCCTGTGCAACAGCCCTACATCTGCATTCAACCTTATTGCTCAGCTTTAGATTGGCTTAATTAGTAGCATTGATTGAAGTGAGAATCATGGGAGTGGAGGAAAGGTACATAACAATTTTTCAGTACTTTTTGCTAATTTAATTCTGAGTCATCAAACACTGAACGATTGTCATGTGTGGCCAGCCATGGAGTAGATATTGTATTGGAGCTTGGCCAAGTTCTACCCTACTTCTAATAGTAACTCAGGTGTTTAGGAGAACATAACAGTGTTTTAAACCAGTCTATCCTGAGCAGCTTGTTGTGACTGGTGCCTGAGAGCAATTCCTTATGGCTGCTGAACTGGAGCCACCCTGGATGCAAGTCAGTGCCACATTGGATGCTGAGCTGTTCTCAGCTGGCCACTGAAAGGATGTTTGCATCCATTTAGAGCTTACGTCATCCTAATATTTCAACTTGGTACGGTTTTAGCAGATGATTCCCTTATATCAATAGATTTCATAGTGTAACTTCTTATGGACAAAATCATCACGACTATAAGTTTTTTGAGCTCTAGGTTTCCAGCTTCAGTTCACACATGGAATGTGCCTGGGGCAGGGTCTAGGCTGGCCACAATTCTCAAAGAGAAGAGGAGATGCTAAAAAGAACTGACCCATCAACAGACTCTCTTTAATTTCCTTTGCATTCAAAGTGATCTGTTCCAAGTTATTTTAGCTGAGAGATCACATTCAACATGCAGAGCTGAGATTTCATTACACAGTTTATCACACCCCTGAGTTTAAATCAGGAGTAACACTCCCTAGTGCTTATCATGGCCACTGTGCTGCATATAAAACTTACCAAAGCTCCTCCTCCATGAAGTGAAGGGGATCCACACAAACATCAGCAATCAAGGTGGCAGGTTGCTCCGTGCCTCAGTGCCCAGATTATATATATAATTGTAGCTGTAATGTACTTATAATTATACAAATATAATACTGCATATCAATTAAATACACTATAATTTATAATTATAGATGTATAATATAGCTGTATTACATGTATGATTTTATCTGTGCAAGAAAGAGTGCAAGTTGTGAGCATATAAATAAAAATCATACCTTATGCTCTTTCATGCATAGGTAAGTACTAAATCAGATCTTGCTGTGTATCTAATGAAATGCAAATAATGCCTCCACCAGCTTTTTTATGAATGTACCTACACACTTCCTGTGTGTTCTGTTCCTGGAGGGACAACCATGTGGGTGTAATCCTCATAAGGTATATGGCCTGCACTGCAGCATGCAGTTCCCTTCCCCAAGGATTGCATTTTGGTTGTGATTTTCTCTCTGGATAACACAGGAAACATCCTATTTCAGCTTCTCCAACTACTACTCCACAAGGAGCAGAATTGCAATGTCTATATTTCTCACAGTGATCCCTCAGGCAGCTGCATTCCCTTAAACACCTGGATGTTCCACATTATGCAGAGTGTTTTCTGTAAAGGGCTGGGATAAATGATGAGATTCAACTGCTGGGGGAGTAACCTAATCAACACACAAGGTCACATTCAAAAGCTTGAATGTTGCTTCCCAATTACAGCTATGTATCAGATGGAAGGCAAGGGATTAAATATTGATGATTTTCTTCACTGGGCTAGTGATATTTTCGGGGAAGCTGTTGCAGTTTCCCAGCCTATATCCATGTGCCAATGCATACTTCCACTAGGAATTTTTTCTTTCCTTAACTCAGAAGAACAAGTCTCAAATAAAATTTGAAAAAAATACTCTGCAGTGAAGACAAACTCAGAACTGTTTTGTGGTTTTGTTTTTTTTTTCCATTATTCTTTCACACTCTAGAAAGAAATGGCAAAGGTAATTAGTCACATTCCATTTCCAATTACCCCAGTTTCCTGATCCAAATTCTGCTCTACTGATATCATTAGGGATTGCATAGACACTGCAGACCAGATTTAAGTTCACACATGTTCAAGGCAGTAGGTACTTCCAGGTGATGGGTGGGTTGTTTTACAGGAGATGTTTCTGCATGAGATCCAGAGGGAGCCTTGGTGCACTGAAACAGCTGAATCTGACCACTGTGAGAGATGTTCAGGGCGAGGGAGTTGGATCACTGGCACTGGCACTGGTCTTCTTCCCTCTCTTGCTTGTAAAAAGTGACATGGCAAAATATCTCAGTGACCAGAACAGATTTTTCAGCTGCATCTTTCACAGTGAGGGTTTCAGGGGTGTAGCTGTCACCACACTGTGCAACCAGAAGCCCTCTGTGCACCATTTCCCTATTTACTGAATCACACAGAGGTTTGGCTGGGAAGGGACATGTGAAGGTCCTCTAGTCATGAGCAGGGACATCTCCAGCTACATCGGGTTGCTCAGCACCCAATCCAGCCTGACCTTACTTGTTCCTCTTGCTGATGATTCATTGCCTTCTCAGCATCACACATTTGTGCTGTGGAAGAACTGGGTGTAATTTTTCAGTGATTTGTAGAATCATTGCACAAAGGCTCCAGAGCAGTTTGAAAGTTAGCATAATATCTGGAGAGCAGCTTCCAGCTACAAATGTTGACATTTATTTGAAACTGTTTCTTTTCAAACTGAAATATTCACTCTCTCCACTGATTAAAAAAAAGTGGTCCCACATCACCTGGACTTATGACAGAATTACAGAATAGTTTGTGTTTAAGAGACCCTTAAAGGTCATCCAGCTCGACCCCTGCAATGAGCAGGGACATTTTCAACTGGACCAGTTTGGACAGCGCTCAGACCCCCTGAATGTTTCCAGGGATGGGACATCCACCACCCCTCTGGGCACTGGTTCTAATGTTCTACTACCCTCATTGTCTAAAAATTCTACTTTATGCCTAATTTAAAACAAATATCTTTCTGTTTAAAACCACTACCCCTTGTTCTATTGCAAGAGACCCTAATAAAATCTTTATTTTAGGCCCTCTGAAAATCAAAAGGGCCATGATAAAGTTTCTCTGGAACCTTCTTCTCTCCAGGCTGAACAACTCCTTATGAAATGATCTGAAGGTAATGAAAGAGATAAAAAAAAAGCAAACTAACACTTTCATACCAAGGCCATTAAGTCCATCATGTCCTGAAAATACTTTGTTTGCAAGCTCCCTTTGCTTAGACTCTTAACCTTTCTTGATCGCTGGATATTTTTGCTGTAAAAACTGCCTCATTGTATAATTAATTTCACTGGAGAATTCATTCATACAGTTATTGCTTTGCATTTTTCAATAATTAATTCCCTGTAAGTAGGTTCATATTTTTTGTATATTCCCTGTAATATTCCTGACTTTTCCTTAAGGTTACTGAACCAACCTTCTCCCCAGATGTTCTCTCTGTCCTTGTCTCCCTTACTCTGTCCCTCAGTCCTGCAGCACTCCCCAGTCCTCACACAGCAAAGATAATCTTTGTGCCTTTCTTTGAGAGCAAATGAACCCAGTTTGAGGATACACCAAAACAAACAAACAAAAAAAAAGTGTGGATGGTTGGGGCAGTTAAAAGGCTTTCTGGAGATCAATTCAAACTAATGCCTGCCTAACTCTGACCTTGGAGGAGGTAGGGTAGTCCCAGGGCCAGCAGGGTGAGCTGGAAGTAGCCAGTAAGAGTTTGTGAGGTCTGATGTTGAGGACTTTCAAGACTTTAGAGGACTTTATGAGGTTCCAAAGACCTGGAGTGAGTAAAAGGGCCTGAGAGGAGACTGCAAGGTGCCTAGTGGGGGAAACGTGGGATGGGGTAAAAGGAGGTTGTTTCTCTCCTCTCGTGGGGAATAATAGAGCAAGTCTGGCAAGCTCACATCTCTTGGGAGTTTCAGGAAATATTCTGTGTATTTCTGAACCATAATGCTCAAGTCTTACTCATTTTTGCTTTGTTTCAAATGTTGACATTCACAAAGTTTTTGTTTCTTCAAAACAAAGGACGGTTGTTTCTCAAACACAACCCTGATCTCAATACCTGTTTCATAATTTCATAGAAAGTGATTCTTTGTTAGTTGGTGTCCCCTCATTCAGGTTTTCTGATCAACCAAATTAAAGTTAGGGCAACAGTGCCTTGGGTTTTTTTATCTGTATGATAGATGACACTGATCACTGTTAATATGTAAATGGCTTCTTGGTACAACTTTGTCTTTGCAAAACTGATCCTGACTCCAGACTTTTAAATCCTGAACTGGAGTTATGCCACTGTTACACAGAATGGACTTGTTATACCCCTTGGGTAGATGTGAGATGGATCCTTCACACAGTCTCATAGAAGAATTTATTGAGTGGATTTTTATGCTTCCAGGTTTGTAAATTTGCTATTGGATATGTTTTCTGTTTCCTTCTTTTTATTTGTTTTCCGTTCCAAGTAAAATTTCTGCCTCAAAGCTTAATTACTCTCTAAAGGAGGTTAAAAAAAGAAAATTCAAAAAAAATTGAAGCAACATATTATCTGGCTCCTTTTCTCAGTCCAGAGGACACAACCCAACCTTTCCTGGTGACTTTGTTTGCCTTTGGATTAAGTTCTGACAGCAAAATCTGGGTTTCAGTCACATTTCTGAAACACAAAACACTGTTCAAATCACCAGCCCCAAAGGGGTCTGTGCTTCAGGGGAAAGCAGGCAGAGGGCAATTAAATTATGATGTCTGGATTTGTCAGGCTTATCAAGACTTCTTGAATCAGAGCAAAACTCACATCTTAATATGTCAGGGCTCATCTACCTTAAATAGTCCATGATAGTCCAAATATTAGGTTCTAAGCTGGATGTGAAATATTATCAGTAACCATTGTTAGAAAAGTGATACATTCTTTAGGGATTAATCCAAATATCACTGGAGCTGTTAGGAGCTTTACTTTAAATACATTGGATTGGAGATACACCTGATTAATCTGCTTTAAATCTGCTGATTTCATGGCCTTTTGCAGCCTTGTATGAGTTCACTCACCCCACAATCTGCAATGGCTAGAAGCTACTAATAATGGCAGCATGACACTGACTTTGTATTATGAAATCCTCTTTCCCTCTGCAGCATCAGAGCTGGCTTTTCACTGATTGTGACTGCAACTTCTCATCAGCCTGGAGTGTGCACACTGGGGGAGCTCAGGTGTGCACACAGACCCTGAGGTTGGCTCAGCTGGTCACAGCCTGCAGCTACAAACACCAAGGCTGAGGCTTCAGTCCCCATATGGGTCATTTACTTAAGAGCTGGACACGATGATCCTTGTGTTTCTTCCAACTCAGAAAATTCCGTGAATTTGTGACTAAATGAGATCCTTGGCCCTATTAGCAGCACAAAACTTTTGCTGTTGGAGTTCCTTATGCAGGCACAGCACATCAGGATTAGCACATTAGATGGACTCAAGATGCTCAGAAACTGTGCCCTTGCTTATCCCTCATTAAAACAAGATTTAATATGAACTTTATTTGAATGCATTAGCATACATATATTACCATTATTGCTTAATATTTCATCATGAAAACATATTAAGGTGGTTATATATGGGAACTGAGTCTCTGCTGGATTAAATTTGTCTGCATAATACACTCACACAGTGAGGTATAGTTAATAACATTAAACTAAAATTTTAAAAATTTGAAGGATGAGGTGTACATGGTTCATTTCCATGGAAAAGGAAATGAAACTTACAGTTCAGAGAAATTAAATCTTAAAAAAGAAATTAAAAAAAGAAGAGAAAATAATTTAGGTTTAGGGAAAATTATTTAGGTTTAACATTTCACTATGAAATGACAATTCCAAATTTAAAAATTTATGAGTTATGTGATTTAATATTTGTTAAAATTTTCATTCTGGTTTAGAATGGACACATTTTGGAAAACGGTTTCCAATTGTGAAAATCTCAGTGTTTCCCTCAGAACTGAGCCTCATGTTTGCTGCTGAGTTGCAGACTCCACAAATATTATGTATAAATTCTGGCAAAGACTATTGTCTTCCACTGGAGAAAAGAGAAAATATTCGCACTTGGGTCAAGGTCTATCCCCACACTCAGTGCAAGAGATCTCCAGTTTCCCAGCATTTCCTGCCTCTTCCTGCAATAACCTGTGTCCATCATCCACATGCCCTGAATCCCTGAGAAGGGTTTCTCCCATGAGCCCACCTTGAACCAGTAATGGCATTAATTCTGATCATTAAAATCAAACCTTGGAATGCAGTTTTCTGGTGCCATGCTAATCATGGAGAATAGATATGTGTAACTATGCTTTCCTTGTCATTTCAGGGAGATGTTTCAATGAGACTGAAACTCTGAATTAATGCACTTGACAAACCTATATCAGCTTTAATCTGAGAGGAGTGCAGAGGGTTTATGCTCAGCCATCTCTGTCATCAGTTGTTGCTGCAGAATTTAAAGGCTCCATAGGTTCTTTCTTTCTTCTATAGAGATAAGTGTAGGCTCTATGAAGCTGATAAACTTTGGATGAAGTTTTCTCCTGTAGAGGAAACTTGTGTTTTCCTCAGCAATTCTGAAGCCCTGCTATTTCCAATAAATTCTTTTCTTCACAGAAATGGATTCCTGGGACAGTCTGCATTAGGACTAATTCCATTTTTAATAAAGCCACATATTCCAAAGGAAATCTATCTTTCTTTGATTTCTGAATAGCTTTCAGGTCCAATTGCTCATTCTTCCTACCACCCAATCACACTGAATCTAGGAAGAGTAGCTGTGGCCTCCAAGAATATCAACATGTGTTGATGCTTAGTTATTAAAATAACCCAAAAAAGCAACCCCCTCCTCCCCCAAAAACCCCACAGCTATTTGCTTCTTGCTTCAGTTCCCTTTCGTTTTCCTGGTTGCTTAATAAGCTAATTTTTAGAAGATGTAAAGAAAAATTACATTTTTCACTCTTTGAGCCATTCTCCAACACTTATTTTGAGCAGTCGTATTCCCTTTCCACAGTTTTCTTTCTGTCTGACATCTTTCTACTCTTCAGTTTCTGTCAGAAGACAAATTCATGGTATTTGTTACAGTTATGCTCAGCACCAAGTTATGAGAACATATCATGTTTACATTTTTGGCTAAAATAACCACAAAATTTTACATCTGATGTTTTTTGACTTGTACTGATCTCTGAAACTTGGTGTTAATGCAATCATGACAAAAAAAAATAAAACAGAGACCGGTGACCAAAAACTACATTGCTTTCTTCCACACCCTCCTTTACCAGATACATCTTGTATTATGCATTAGGCTTTTTTTAAAATGCACATATTCTTTAATGTTACTGGAAAGTTAGGGAGGAAGAAAAGGGAATATGTTTCATTGTTGGATTCCAGCCAAACTTTCTTTGGCAGATCTGAGTGAAAAAAGAAACAGCAGTTTTCAGAAACCTCCTTTAAATAGAGATCTTTACCAGAAAAAAAAAATTAAATTGCCTCAGCATATTAAAACACACTAAAAATTTTAGAAGTGAAATCCTGACTTCATTGAAATCCCTCCAACTTGTTTCAATGAGACAATGGTATTTGTTGTAAACTCTTTGATCTTGCAAGATTTTGGCTGATGGAAGTAATTGCAAATGATCTAATTTGGACAAGGAACAATCAATTAAATGATGAGGGATGTCACAATGTTCAGCAGCCCACTGAAGA
>VWYI01011146.1:0-46079 GCA_013399455.1 Anthoscopus minutus | reverse complement strand
CAGAGGTGAACTTTTTTTGTCCAAAAAGTAGAAATCAAAGTTTAGAGTACACTATAGAGAGACAGGACCCTTCAAACAGCAACTTATCCTTGATCTGTCCATTCAGAATGAAAATTTCAACCCTGGACTGCACTTGCTCAAATCAAGTCTATTTCTGGCTCATCTCTTTATAATTTTCAGCAAGACTGATGTTAAACCACATCAGGCCCTAAGGTGTGAGCAGCAGGATTAAGTGGCATGACTTAGAGACACATTCCATGTGATGCTGGACTATTTTGGAAAATACCCCTTTTTTTTTTTTTTGAAAAATGCTCATTGAAACATTGTGATGAAGTGAAAACTTCTTCTCCCTATTTGATCATCATCATAATTCAAACTACTTGGCAATACTAGACCAAAGAAAGAGTCTTGACAAAGACTGCCACATTACTTCCATTTGGAAAATGAACCGATGCATAATTACTTCCAGGCAGTCATTTTCTAACCAGTTTTCCACCCATCTTACTTTAGAATTAGCACCACCATTTTCCTCCAGTTTGTTATTTGTGATAAAATAACATTAAACAATATTAGAAGACACCCTACAGTCTAATATTTAGCAACTGGTTTTAGCTATCCTGAAGCCTGCTGTAGAAGCAATTGACACTTCTTTTCCTTTATAAAACCACATTTCTGCTCCTTTCCTTCTGCGAGCTTTCAGATGGTTATTGTTTCATTACTTCTGGCTGACTGGTCAGTAGCCTTTAGCTTACTATTCCTCCTCTTTCTTTTTAAAAATCTACACTTCATTTGCAATATCCTATCTTGTGGGACCTTACCTGACTTCTAGGAGTTCACAGACATCAGACAAAAATTCCAAGATATTTTCAAATTGTTATCTGGGAATCCAATTTAAATTCATCAAAGTGTTCTCAGAAACTCTTCTACTTTTTTCTGCTTTAATTTGTATTCCTCTGTTTCTGGCATCACATTTTTAGACACCTGATTTGATCACTCCTTACCCTTTTGTTGAAAATAGAGGCAAAAATGTTATCAAATATTTATAATACCTTGATGAAGAGTCAAGAGGCTCCAGTCTAAGAAAATGTTAATTAATGTGATGTACCACAGTGTTCGTTCCCTCATGGAATGTTCTAAATCATGACACACCTGAGGTCTTTGGTGGGGTTAGGATCCATCAAAGGCAGAAGAAATTGCATAAAGGACACAGTTTTAGAGAACCACTAAATGCAAATGTAGAAGGAGGGGGAAAGCAGAGGAGGGTGCATTCATGTAGTGATGGGAGGCTGTAGTGACAGTGTCAAACTTTCAATGAGTATGTGAGATTTGTGTCAGGTCAGAATTGCCTGTTGATCTCCCTGTTCTGTACTAACTCTGACATTTCAAAATTAACAGGTTCATTTGGGACTGGGGCTTTATTATTCTGCAGTTGCTACCTCTCTCCTTCTCTCTGTATTCCTCCCATTCCTCCCATCAAAGTTGTCTGAAATTACCCCCCTGATGCAGTTACTGAACACAGTCACAAAAAAGACTCTGCAAAACACAGGAAAATTTACATACAGGCCAAAGTATCTTGCATGCCCAAAAATTTCTAGAGGAATGGTTTCCAAAAAAACAGAATCCATGGGATGTTCCAAAGGATGGGAAGCCTTGTCAGTAGTATGTGTCAATAATAAACAATAAATGATATCTCCTGGGAAAGCCACAGCAGCATCAACAATTGAGCTGATTAGAGGTGGGGAGGGAGATGGGGGCAAAGGCAAAATTGATGAAGACTAAATAAGTAAGAGGGAATGTGATTAATTAATCCAAAATTTTACAGAAAACATTTCATAAAACAAATGCAATTTAAATTTTTGATGATTTTCCAAGGGTGTCTAATTAAGATAAAAACAAAGCTATAATATATTTAGAATTCAGTCTCGTGTTTTACTTTTGGCTGCATAACATTTTGATTAAAAATTTGGCTCCACATCATATTAATAAGGCAAATTATGAGATTAAGAAGAGGGTAATGCACAAACGTGCTGGAGGGTTTGTCACAATGGGGAAACTATGATGGAGAGAAGATGCTCTTATTAGGGTTCTGCATGGACTATTTCTAGGTCTGGCACAATCCCACGTTTCTGGAAGGCTGGTTGCAATTGCCTTTGGTTGGACTCAATGATCTTAGAGCTTTTTCCCAGTCTTAATGATTCTCTGACTGTTCTTACACATCTTTTCCTTAGGAGGGATCCAGTTTTCCTGGGTTGTCTCTCTAACCAACAGCTGTATTTTTGGCACCTATCAGAGCAGTCCTACAGTAAGTACCCAAGTACTGATGACAGATGCTCAAAACCCTTGTAAAGATCCACTTTATCCAATTTAGGTGATTGAATTTAGGCAGGCAAGATATCTCCTTGGAAACCTTCAGAGCACCCTGTCTATGTCTACTGACCATGTTGGGAATTTAAGCTCTTCTTTTGGGAGGAATTTGACACCGAGTCAGATAAACTGGATCACATCCCCTTGGATCACTTGGCCTATATAAATCTACAGTCTTAACTGATAGGGAAATCTGTACTGTTCACTCAGCCTTTCTTGCTTTTAAATTTGTTAAATTAGTCCAGTGCGACAAAAACCCGATATCACACATGGGAATCACCTTTATTCTCTGTAGTGCATGTGCTGTGTCAAGAGTTAAGAGCATCCAGAGTTTTCATTAAGGACAAAATATGACCTGAATTAAATTCTTGCTTTGCCAGGAATTTTGGGCATGAAAATTGAATTTCCAGTTTGTATAAGTGGAGACAAAATCACCAGGTTCCTGGTTTTATGAAGAAATAACAGTCTTTCCTTTTTCTAGCATTCTGTTTTTCTTTTCTTTTTGCCTATGTCTCAGTTCCAGTCATTCATAATCCACTCTTCTATTTTTCTATTTTATAGCCATCCCACAGGAGTAATGTGAAATATAACCAATCAGTATTTGCAAAGCACTTTGAGGATATCAGGTGGAAGGAAGTGTATAGATGCAAATTGTTATGATTGCTCTTACATTGCTGCCAAGGGACGTACAAACACAATCAGGTCCCCATATATTCAGATATACACAGACTTAGCCACATCTCGTGAAAGCAGCCAGAAGATACAAGTTGAAGAAGCATAAGAGAATAGGAATTTAATCAAATGTAGGAAAAGGTCATTCAGGGATTGTTTATGAGTTCAAGACTGAATCACTGTTCTGTTACAGATTTTTTGCTCCATTTTGCTCCTAGCACTGTCCTCAATACCTGCTTTTGGAATATCACACTGTGTTGTGTATACTGGCTTGTGTTCACAAAGCACAATGCAGTGACCTGGTCTCTCTGGGCTCCTCCTGCAGTCAGTGCAATTTATACAGTTTTTATGAAGCAATCTTCGTGACTGTGGTTAGACATCCACTTGGTGACAAGTAGATCTCATGTGATGAGAAAAATTATGGCCAAGTGTTTCTCGTCATCAACTATACATTGTCTGGGGCAGACCCAGACAACTGTCCCAGATGTTGGCACCTACATTTGATTAGGCAAATCCAATCCTATAATTATTTCTGTCAGTAGATTAAATACTGCCAGGGAACATTCTCAAGCACTGGAATGCAATCATCTGCATTCTTTAGTTTTAGAATGGTGCCTGGAATTATTCTGGCCTGAAACAACCAGCACTTTCCCAATGCATTCCTGAGAGAGGCTCGGGATCCAGCCCCAGCCAGGGACCATTGCGAATGGTTGGTTTGGATGCAGCTACACTATTCCAGGGATATTTTATGGCTATAGACACTGACAGGCTGTGCCAGCTGGAGCCAGAGGTAGAAGCTAGACTCTGGCACTGCTTGGTTTACCAGGAGAGTCATGCCCATCAGACACCCATCACACCTGTGACTGGAAACATTCAGTGGTTCACAGAAATGCGTCCTGGTGTCCGAAGCTGACAGAACATTTACAGCCCTCATGGATCACAGCCTTTTCAGTAACACTCCATGGGAACAATGTGGCAAAGGCAGGAACAAGACCATATTCCCTGCAGGCAGCTTTCAAATGCCTTATGCTCCTGCAACCACAGCCACACTGGGTTTGGTTTGGGTTTTTTTTCCCTGTCTGTGTTCCTGGGGTTTTCTTTGTTGCTGTTGTTGCTTTAGAATTGTTTACTTGTTTGTACTTTGCTAGTTTTGGTTTGGTTTTGTATTTTTGGTTTTCATATGGGTTTGTTGATCTGGGTTTTTTTCAAATGTTGCATTGCCCTGTAAAAGACAGAAAGAAGCTGTGCTGATACATTTTGCATGGACTCATGACCATGTAGATTTGCTATTCATGAAACAAGTTCTCTGGCTCCCCGTTATAAATATCTTAAAGCAATGCAGCTTTTAGGAGTAATAAAGTACTTTATCTTCAGCCTCCTTTCCTAGGTAATAAATTAATTAGCTTTCATATTTCTTTTTATCTCATATTGAAACCACCATGCCCTCATGATGTTTAAAAGCCAACAATATCTAGGAGAGTTATTATATATGTCTTGATTTCATGTCAGTCTAAAGGAGTAAAGTCTTGGATCTGGCTGCTCTTTTTTCCTCTCATCAGTTTCTGTAGCAGCTTCCCTCACCCCACTCATCTCTGCCCTCAGAGGATTCACAGCAAAGGTTGTCTCAGGCCACCTCTGAAACAGCAGACTAAGGGGGACAGAATTAGCAGAAGCAGCTGCAATAAAGGAGAAGAAAGAAGCCTCTGAAGAGGATGTTTTATGAAAGTGGTCTCTTCTACAAGATCTATAGCATTGCCTTTTAATCCTGAACCCACCCACCATTGCCTTTCAATCCTGAACCAACCACAGAAAATAACACTGCTGTGATCAGGGCATCACCCTCTGATCTGGGCTGAAGGACAACACTGCCCTCCATCCTCCATAAGGAGGTGAAATAGCACAGGGCAAGCATCCAAGATGTTGTCAGACCAAGAATTAATACTGTCTATTTTCTTAGTGGGATTCCTGTGCTTATGAGAGGATTTCTGCCTTCCTCTGGAACCACAACATTAAAAATACATTGCAGTACTTTCCCCAGCCAGTTTGAAAACTCACACAGCACAGATTTGGTGTCTGTGTAAAGCTCTCAAGGAGGACGTGGGGAGCAGGTATAATTGACAGTGCCACGGATCTCCAGCTAGGGATGGCTTGTAGCAGATACTTTTGTTTTTAAAGTACTTTTCCAAATAGGCAGAGACATGAGAATCAAGTCATATGGTGACAGAGAAATGAATATTCATCGTTTGCCTTTTATGATAGTTGGAAGCACAGAAGCAAGAGCTGAAAAGATGGGGTTTAATTGTTGGAAAAGTGATAACGAACACATGTGGGAATGCATTTGTTTGATTTTTTCACTCATATGAGGTCGCTTCCACAGTCATTTCCATTTTTTCCAGATGAATCAATATTTTGATTCTCTCTAACAAAAGAAAACAAAACCACAACTTAACCTCCCCACCCACACAGAATATATTACTTAAAATGCTACAAGAACACAGCTTGCAAAGATAGCTGGGAGCAGCAGGCAGTTAATTTTTCAGTCCTCTCAAGAAATATAATAACATTAACATTATGCATTTTATTATGCTTTTACTTGTTACAGATCTTGTAGTTCTTTTCTAACACTGAGATCTTTTATCAGGTTACAGTGTGAATTTGCTGTAAAAGCTTAGAAAATTGCAAGGATTTGCAAACAACAATGAAAAAACCTAAACAGGTGAAAAACCTATCTATATCTTTCTAATATATTTCCAAGAAAGCTTCTAATTTTTGCTAAAACCCTTCAAATTTAATAAGATTTTCAGAATTTATCAGAGGGGGGAAAAAGACTTAAAACATGCTCCCAAAAGCTAGATTGACAAGTTTTTAATTTCAAAACTAAACTTGTTGTAGGAGAGACAAAACAATCTTAATGTAGAATAAAGCACTGTGTTTACACCCAAAATTTTTCAAAATCTCCTTTGCAGATGTGAAAGAATTGGTGAAGTTTATCCAACAAATATTAGCCCTTTGAAAACCCTGGCTTAGTATTCTTCACTTATATGAGTAGTATTTTAGCAACTTCCCTGCAGCTACTTAAGGAAATAAAACCCAACTGGGGGAATAAAACTTTCAATATAAAGCTGAATACTTGAAAACATATCAATACATAATCCAATACTTGTTTCCTCCCATACCAGACAGTCAAAGGCTCTTTAGCTTTTACACTTTTCCTATTACCACTACAGCCTCCTGTGCCTTTTCTGACAGCCTGGTCGTCCAGACTTTTCAGCAGTGTCCAGGGTTTCTGTATAAGGTCTCCAGTGCCAATGGGTTTCTGGTCCTGCAGGGCCTGACATTCTCCATAAAAAGCAATTCAGTGTCTGATTTCCTCCCTTCTTCAACTGGAAGGGTTTTCTCAACTATTTTCAAGACCACCATATAGCATAGAAACAAACAGCCAATTCCACCATAGTGAGGTTTTGCTCTATTTTTTTTTTCCTGAATGGTCATGCCAGTTCTTACATCCTTTCTCCACTGCTCTCATCCCCCAGTAGGATAAACAAACCTCCTCTGTCTCCCCCTCCCACCCCTGCTCTCCCTGTGCAGTGCTGGCCCTGCTGTTCAGTGAAGTTCAGAACAGAAACCAAGATCTTTATGGGATTTTTTATTATGATCCACATTTCTAAAACTAAACTTTATAGCAAATTAGAGTTATTCTTTCCCAGTCTGAGGTAGAAAATCATAAAATTGTATGAACGTTAACTACTAGTTGGTCTGAAGTTTGTTTTACTTGCTCTAATGTACACAGACTCTCTTGCTATACTGAATTATCCCTCTGCATTGCTTTTTCACAATTTCATGTCTTTTTATACCATTAATTTTTACTATATCCACCCAGCTATTAAACCACAACAACTTAAAGCCACTGCATCATTAGGACCATTTGTGCCTTTACTTGTTTTTGAATCTCAATATGGCAATCTGGTTCCTGGGCACCCAATATAGGGTTTTTTCAGTACCTATGCCAATGCCTCAAGCCTGTTGATAATTCTTATTTCAACTATTGTGTCTCAGTAGCTCTTTGAGCTGAACACAGTCCACCAGTGCAGCCCCATCAGAGAATCAGAGGCACTGTTCCAGTCCTCCTTGCTTTAGGTTACCCTGCAAGTAAATTTGTTTTGCTTTGACTTTCTGCTCTTTTCCAAAGCATTTTCCAAAACCATATCTACTTTGCCCTGTGCTATAATCCTGTTATTTTATGTGCTGAATCATTTGTTTCCAAAGTTGTCTCCTTTCTGGGAATAGGCAACTTCAATTATTTTCCTCAGATAGATCTGCCCTTTCTCCAAGCTGAATCGTCTCAGATATTTCATAGTGTTTTTAGTTTCTCTCTGTGGTTTGCTATTTCTCTGAACTCCCGACTCTGTGAACCATCACTCAGCTCCCCCAGCTAACATCCCTGACATATCTGTTATTCCACTTTAAAGAGGATTCATTGGATGGCACCAGGGAGGATATAAATATCAGCATATCCCAGCACTCTTCTCAGAAAAGGTGCTGATGCCCTGCTTGTTTCTGAGACGTACTTCAAGCTGACTTTTTAGATCCTCCATGGATTTTGCCATTTGGGATGACCAATATAATGCATTGCTCACTTTATCATCCACGTTACCTGCGGGGTAACACTGGCAGGCACCTTCAGATCAGCAGTATCTGGGCCACTACACAAAACCAGCCTGAATTTGAAAGGCACAATGTGCTTGTAGCACCCATTCAAGGATCTAAAACTTAAGCCAGTTTTACCGGCACTAATGCCGGATTACACGTTGTTACTGTGCACCCCCAGGGACAGGCAAGGCCAGCTGGAAGTGCCCTTTGGCACTATTCTCTATCCTCCTGCTCAGGAAGGAAGCAGCATGTACTCAGTCACACCTTTCACTGCACAGCTTTCTTGGCCCACTCTTTGTCTGCTCCGTGTTTCAGCCATGCTGTGTTGGAATGCTCCATTGCAGCATCCTGGAAGTTGTCCTCGTGCTGTCCTGGTGTGGTCCAAGACCTCGAGAAGCTGCAGAAAAGAAATAATCCTTTGCCCTATCTTATTCAGGCACTAAGTGATGTGCCTTTCCCAGGGTGGTCCAGTCAATTTGTGCTGTGTTATTGTGCTGAGATATTCCTGTGGTCACTGGCTGTAATGAATCATTTCAATTACTGTCTGCAACCTAACAGGTCAATGGGGGATGGCTTAAAGCTTAAAAAGTGTAGATTATATTAGATATTCAGAAGGAATTCTTTCCTGTGAAGGTGATGAGTCAGTGGTTCAAGTTGCTCAGAGCCATGGTGGATCCCCATCCCCAGAAGTGTTCAAGGCCAGGTTGGATGGGACTTTGTGCACCCTGGCCTAGAGGAAGAAGTCCCTGCCCATGGCAAGGGGTTGGAACTGGATGTTATTTAAGGTCCTTAGAACCCAAACTATTCTGTCATTTTATGATCTGGACAAGATCCTGAGCCCCTCAGCTCTGTGAAGGATCCACTGGGCCAGGCCACAGCAGCCAAGAGAAATAATTCCAGGTTTCTCCCTTCCAGTCCAGGTCCCAACACCATCTCAGTTGCAGGAGCAGTAACTGCCAATGATCCAAAGGTTCCAGGCCCACAGCACCCAGGTATCTCTGCTACCCACAGCTTTGACATGGTGTAGTGGTTTAGATTGACAATTTGAACACTTTGTCAAGGGCTGTTACAAGCCTGCTTGTGTAGAAATTAGGAATCAGGCTCTGGCTTCCCACTCAAGGTCTCACTTCTGTATGTAAGTACAAAGGCTCTATAAAGCCTTTGCATTTAGACTTTATTCCCTGGGAGCACTCAACCATTGGCATAAGTACATCATAAAATAGACAAAGAGCTGTAATATGTACCAATGGAGCTTAGCATTTCCTGGGGTTATTGAGGAAGGCAGTACCTTAAGATGTGCAGATAGATGGCTGACAGGGTCTTTTCTGAAGAACTTCACACCTTAGACCCCTCTTCATCGTCTGTAAGGACTCCAACCTGCTTTTGCAGATCAACTAGGCCACTAAGTAAAAATAGCCTGGATTTGAAAGCCATGATATGTGTGGAGCACCCAAATACCTAAACAACAAGCCAGCTTTACCAATGCAGTGGTTTCCACACTTCTGAAAGACTTCAGGCTCCTAATCTGAATCAGTGCCTCTGCAACCTAACACAGGCCCTTCAAAGCCATATCAGTTTGGCTCTTGCTCCGCCAGTTCTGTTCATCCACACAGAGTTTAGAGTCACAGGAGGTTTCCAATTCAAGTTGGAAAAGACCTAAAAAATCAAGTCCAGCTGCTAGTAGCAGTAGAAGCATGTGTAAAAGGGGTGTCAGCATGAAAGGGATTGCTGAATATGCTGTTTCGTCTCCAAAACACTGATAAATACTTAAAGCTGAGTGTAGCCTGCTGTTTGTCTAGTACCAAATCAGACAGAAGATGCTAACTGATGTTTTTGAGCTCCCCAGTTTCCACTTCACCCTCTTGTTTCTGTAGGGATTTATTATGGAAGAGCCTTATCTTAGACTTTGCGGTGTCCTTGGTCCCATCTCAAAAGAAATAATTTATGATTGACAAAACTCACTAAAACATGGTAGAAATTTGGTGAAAGGGGAGACACCAAGAGCTTCATTTTTTCCAGTTTTGCTTTTTAATAATGTTTCTGTGATTTAGAATTAAAGTACAAAGCTCCTGCCAAAGCCAGCCTGCCTTTCCTCCTGCCTTTCCTGCAAGGGGCTGTCAGCTCTGTTGGGGCTGGACCTGCTGTCCCAGGCAGTCCTGGCTTAGGCTCCCAGAGGAGCAGAGCTTGCTGTCTGGAGAGTTTGTAGGCAGCTTGTAGGCTGCAAATGCATTTCTCTACTGCTCTCCTTTGGTCCGAAAGAGCTGCAGAATTTTCCTCCTCTTATGTAATGGTCTGCTGGTGTCTTTGCTTGGGAAACCTCTTTTTTCAGCTGGAGGATGTCAGGAGCTGTGTCCTACCTCTCTTGGGTCACTGCTGAGAGAGCAGCTGGCCAAGGAACATGTGCCAGGGTGTGGGGCAGCAGAAAGGAGCAGCTCCTCTCCCCTTCCTCCCCTCGTGTCCAGCATTTCCCGGGGTCACCCTCCTCCTCACAGGAGCACGGGGCAGCTCCGTCTGGGCGACCCCGGGGAGCAGATGAGGGAAAGGGGAAATTTAGACTGGGATCTTTGCCTGGAGCAGTGTGTACCGCGTGCCGCGTGTCCCCCGGCCCCCCGTGAGCCACAGCGCGGACGGGGCAGAGCCGAGTGCCGGGGGATGCGGTGGGACAGCGGGATGAGAGCGGAGCGCGGCCAGGGGAATGCGGTGGGACAGCGGGATGAGAGCGGAGCGCGGCCAGGGGATGCAGCAGCCGCGGGACCGCGGGACGAGTGGATCGCGGCGGCTGCTGCTGCTGCTGCTGCTGTGGGGAAGCGGATCGCCAAGTCTCCGGGCTGAGCTCTCCCGCCTCCGGCAACCGGCGGGGATGGGGAGAGGGAGCGAGGGAGGGGCACGGAGGGGTCGGGGGACGTTAAAATGCAGCATCATCCTCCAGCCCCGGCGAATTCCGTGTGTGTGTGTGTGAAGGGGCGGAGGGGGGAAGCGGCAGCACTGCCCGCACCGCCCGGAGCAGCGGGGCCGAGCGCGGGGCTGCGCGGGGCGCGGAGCGGAGCGGGCACTGCGGAGCCGGCAGCGCTCCCGGCGNCCACCCGCACGCACACACACACCCCATTGATCAATATTTGGCTGTCTTGCTGCAACTTGCTGCAGTCTTTTAAAGGAGTAGTAGAGAGAGAGGGAGAGAGAAAGGGAAACTGGCAGGAAGGGGTAAGGAGCTACACATGTCACATGTGCTTTCTAAGACGGCCAGGAGCATCTGCAGGCTGGATCTGGTGGAGGATGCTGCGGCAGGTGATACACAGAGGGCTCCAGTCGTTTTTCTACAAGCTGGGCTTATTCGTGAGCAGGCATCCGGTGTTTTTCCTCACTGTGCCCGCAGTCCTGACCATCATCTTCGGCTTCAGCCTGCTCAACCGCTTCCAGCCTGACACTGACCTGGAGAGCCTGGTAGCCCCCAGCCACAGCCTGGCCAAGATCGAGAGGAGCTTAGCCAGCAGCCTTTTCTCCCTCGATCAATCCAAAAGCCAGCTGTATTCGGACTTGCACACCCCGGGGAGGTATGGCAGGGTGATTCTCCTCTCCAAACCCGGAGGCAATATTTTGCATCAGGCTGATGTGATCCTGCAGATCCACCGAGCCGTGCTGGAAATGAAGGTGAACTACAAAGGCTATAATTATACTTTTTCCCATCTGTGTGTGTTGAGAAATCAGGATAAGAAATGCGTGCTGGATGATATTATTTCAGTGCTAGAGGATCTGAGGCAGGCTGCCCTCTCCAATAAGACAACAGCCAGGGTGCAAGTGAGCTATCCCAACACTAAATTAAAGGTATGCTCTTACTGCATGCTTTTGCCAATTAAAGAGGCAGCACTTCATTTCTTGTCCTAAACAGCAAAGAGAAATATAATCATATCTATCTCTATCGAAATGTGTGTGATCTGGGCTTTCCTCGTGAAGCAGCCGAATCCGGTGCCTTGCTTTTGTTCTGGGCGAGGAGGGAGGGAGGGGGACTGGACGCTGCCGGAGCAGGAGAAGAAGGGAGCAGAGAAGAGCCTGGGCACCGGGAGACCTTGCAATGCCTTGAAGGTTCAATACATGGAGGAAAAGGGACAGGTGATGGGGGGTTGACAGCTGGTTTGCACTATCACCCTTTCCAGCCTCACTGCTGTGGTGGGATAATTTGTCTTTAATGTGGCCAGAAAATGCTTTCCTCAAAGGCACAGTGAGGTGCTGTGTCTCCCTGCCCCTGCCAGTGCTGTAGGAGCAGCAGGAGGTTTGGGCCAGAAGCAATTTCAGGTGTCCTGCCTTCTTTACCTGCATGCAAAGAAGGTAAAGGGAAGTGGGATTTTTTTTCTCTCAGTGTAAAAATGATTAACTCTGTCTCTGATGGATGGGCTGGAGTTTTGGGATGGATACCACCAGCTAGAGGCTTCCAGCAAAGTTGAAACAAGGTAAAAGATGAAAGAAGTTTCAGTCCTCCCAATTAAAAGAATAAACAATTTGGCACAAATTATCTCAGGACTATTTCCCTGGCACACAAGAACCTATCTGCTTTCCCTCCCATCTGGAGCAATTCCGCTCACCAGGACTAACCTGCTTTGAGTAAATAAGGTACAAAGTTTGCAGGTAGCTCATGAAAGAAGTTTTTGTGGATTACAGTACATCTGCATGCTCCCCTGGGCATTGGACCAGAGGCAGGATTTATTTAACAGTGTAACAAACTCCCTAAGACACTATTTACTCATGGCTAAGGTCATAGGGGAGAGGATATGCTCCTTCTTGTAAACCAGAGATCTCTGGCGTTACCTGTCCCCCTTTTTCAAAGAGTTCCTCAAGGTAAGGGACATGCTTTTGTAAGTACCAGCACTGAGATTCTGAAGTTATAATTTGTTTCTTACTGTGCATTTACCAGAAAAAGACCCCTTAATGTCAGTCCCTATTCAAAAATCTGAAGCAGAGACATAGATTGATTTTATTTGATTGTCTCTTTTCTTCAGTAAAAGTGCCAGGTGGAACAGCTTGGATTTGGTCCCGTAGCTGTAGATGTTGCAGTAATTGCTTTGTACAGAGTTGTGGCTGCCTGAGTTGAGTGTGGGGAAATGTAAAGGTGTCCTTGTTTCTGCTGTAAAGTCCTGAATGCAAAGAGTGCTCAGAAAAACAAGTTATTCTGGATTAAATATCCCCAAACAAATTTTATCTTCTAGCGTGCTGCAAAGACAATCCCGCTCTTGCAGAATTAAAGTGTATCCTTTACATTTTGCTTATATTTAGAATTAAAATTAAGGTGGTTCAGTGGAGAACATTGATAATTTAGACTAACAGCATTATAAACCAGCTTTATACAGAAATAGTCACCCTACTCTCTTAATCCAGGTTAGGTTTCTTCTCTACACAAACCCTAACTGATCTTATCAAAACTATGATGAGGTCATTTGCAATGTGATTTTTTTCATTAGAAGATTGCCTACAGTTCCTCCTTTTTTTAAAGATAAAAGCAAAGGAAAAGACAATATGGTCTGGATTAGCTACTTATTGGGTTTCCAGATAATTGACATGGAGAGAAAACCTTTCTCTCAGACAATATGTTCATAAAACACTGATGTTTAACTCTGAGAACTGCCAAACACCATCCTAGCACCTTCAATCCCCCAAGGAGTTGTGTTTCATCTGCTGGATGAGGGAATAAACTCAAGTAACTCAGTTTAAATCTGGACAGAGCAGAAAGCTTTCTGCCTTCTCCGCAGTGAAAGAAGTTAAAGCCGCCAAAGCCTGCGACTGTACTTCACAGGAAAGCCAGCAATTAAACCCATTTCTAGGAGTGGGTAGGGAGAGTTCCTGCTTTTACTGAGAAACACACTTTTCCACAATTTTCCTTCTTCTTATTTGGTAAGGACTCTATTATGGAGCTGTGGTCAGCCCTGAACCTGGGCTGGTCTTCAGCAATGGTGCGTCTGCAGAGACTCACCTTGTCTGGTCTCTTTGGCTTCAGCTACTGGGATTAAATTACTGTTTTGTATAAATTAATTCACTAGTTTATCTCTGTCATCTCTGTTGTCACATCTACCAAGGGTAAGGAAGTTGTGGGCAACATCTCATGATCTCCTTCAAACCATGGGCAAAATCTTGCTTTAATCCCAGTTCTGAGGCTGTTTACTGACCTCCCTCTCTGCACCTCTGAGCAAAGGCTGTGAAAACTCAGACCTCTATTTCTTGTTTTGAGGTGTCTCATTGTGTTCAACCAGAAACATCTTGGTTGCTGCACCCACTTGTGTAGATGAGTTTCTTGATTTTCAGTGAAGGGAAACAACCCCTGTGGCTGTATCTGTGAGGTTTTGTATTTCTTCATACTTGAGTTGTGACATTAAGGAAAAGTTGTGGCTAAACCTCATGAGACTGAAAACAAGAGGGCTAAATCTGCCTGCCCTTATTCAGTGTGGGCCAGTGTTCATCACATCCACTGGTCCATGCCCTTGAGATTCTTCCCAGCTAAACATTCCTGCAGCATTAGGACCCACCGGGATCTTCTAGGTTGCCTCATTTTCCCAAAGATGGTGTTGCTTGGTTAATAATGGTAGGTTTTCCACTGTCTTTTTCTTTTAATAGTGGTTTCAAATTGAACAAAATTCTTCTAAAAACAAAATGGGGATTTACAAGCCTTGAAGGTGCCCCACATGTGTTTAGTTTACAGCTGACATAGGTCAAGAGTCAAACTGCGCTGGTCTGGGACCCACAATGACAGTGTTGAGCTATTCCATTCCTGCTCCATCTGGGAGCTGCAAAAACATCTTGTAGTTTTTTTATTTCCCTTAAGCCTTGTGAGAAGCTTTCACTTCGATTCTCTTCTCATCTCCTGAAGGAGGCCAAATCAGTTTAAATCTCTCAGGTGAGGCTGGCTGAAGGCTGACATGGGGTGAGCTCTTGGCAGGTTTCCCATAGCAACTTTGTGGGAATCACTCAAGCAGGTTTCAGCAAACTGCTCCAGTTTTGAAGCAGCTGTTATCGGGCTGCAAAATCTGATGAAACTGCTTGGCTTTTCCTTAGGAAACCTGGATGTGAGGCATAATTGTTTAACTGTTACTTGCTGTAGTGCTGGAAGAACTTACAGCCCTAAATACTTCTACTTCCACTATCCCACCGTAAGTCAGGAACTTGGTCTCTCCACTTACCAGAGAAGGAGCAGCGACACAGCACTCATATTCAGAGCACCAACTGGAGGGTAGTTTCAAATGCCTGAGATGGGTTTAAAATCCACTCTGGCTACTCAGGGGTCAGTGTAGGCAAGTGCATGTAACCAGCCTGAAGGAAAATGCCAGTTCCCTTTGCTTTGGAGACACTGTAGCCTGTTCACCACAGTTTGCAGCCCAGCCCAAGAGTGACTTGCCCAAGGTCATACAGACAGACCATGGCAGAGCAGAAAAAAAAGTTGGATATATGAAGTCTTGATGAAGACTTTTAAGACACTTCCTGGGGAAACATTCCTCATGCTTTCCTCAGTTCAGGACATAAAATTTTTTTCCTGCACTCAGGGTCTGGACTGTTCCCTAACTTGCACAGACTGGGCAGATCTACACTGAGCACTCACTGTCAGCCATCAAACAGTTAAATATCAAGTTTTGGCAAATATCACCATTGTTTTTGTCAGCTGAGACTTCCAGAACAGTGACTGGGCATGACTTGGGAGACAGCATGGGAAAGAGTCCACTCTGGGTTGGTAAATCTGCTTCATTCTGCTGGTAACAGTGTGTGGTGTTAGAAACGAGCACATTGTGCCTCTGCCTCCAGGGCCAGAATGTGGTCTGAGGCACACTTTATTTCTTGGTATAAACAGAATTATTGACTACATGACAATTACTTCTTGTGTACCATGAAATATGAGAGAAGAGATTGCTAGAGATTGCTTTTTAACCCTAATTTGCCCATAACCACAGAAAATTCAGTCCTATTCCAGAAAAAAACAAAACAATCCCCAGACAAAAATAATGAAAGTTATTTCTGAACACAGTCTTTATATGGAAGGGAGGAAGCATAAAAACATTTCTTCAGATATTTTATTTTTACTGTTTCTTTGTTCCTTTTCATTTTTATTTGCTAGTTTGTCTGAGAAAAGATAATAACTGAGAACTTGCCTGTCTGAGATCAAAATAAATATGACAACTCCTGGTTTAAAGGAACCTTTGTCAGCAGATTGGTTCCTGTAATACTGCCTTCAGTTAATTAAGTATCATTCATTTATGAACACTAGGTGAAATAGCAGCCAATAAACCAGAAATCTATTAGCACATTTGTGATAAACACATGAGCTGGATATTGAATCTGCTCTTGCTTAAGCTGAAGCGTTACTTGCATTCACTTAACATCTTGAAACCTCTAATTGCAGTTTTGCTACTGGCCAGATTCTCAATTTTTCTCACATTAATAGCCATACTTTTAAATGAGTCTTGCTCCATTTGCATTTGTGGAGTCTTTCTGAGTGCTCTAAGATTAATCCCTCCTTAGATGTCCCTGAGGGGGACACCTCTATTGGACAGAGAAGATATGAAACCAAAGCCCACCTACATCAGAGTAAGCATCTATGCACCAATAATATCCACAAACTGATTATCCCTTCAGTAAAATCAGTCAGAGTATAAGATTGCCCTAATTCCAACAAGCCGATGCTTCCTTAGAGGCAGTGTGGCTCTGCACCCATTTGTGATACCACTTGTCCCAATCCAAGCATGTGGCTCAGGATTTTTCGAAGTGCTCTGTGGCTGGAAAAAGCTACCAAGTCAAAGCAAAATAATAAAATGTGCAGGGAGAAGATCAGAAGAGAGAGGCTGGAGGCTGCTGATAGTTTTCATCTCAGCCTTGCAGATGAAGACAGGATGGGGCAGGCTGATCTCAGAATAGCTGCTCAGTAGCATGAAAGCAAGTGGAAAGTGTTTGAAACCTACAGACTGGAAAATAATTTGGGCGAAAAAAGACACTTTCACTCTTCCAACTGTGTGTCCATACTGTCTGGCAGCACTGGTGATGGCTCCTGACTCTGCTCGCCTGGATGGGCTGGTGGAGCTGTGTCTTTGCTGGGAGATGTCTCTGCAGATATCAGCTTCTGAGGATATGATCAGGCAGGCTGTCTGCTCAGTTTGGGCAAGAAATTAAGAGTTTTCTTGCATTTTTAGGAGAATTCTCCACTTTGCTTAGTACATTAGGAAAGGTCTCTTCTTAGCTCTGATAGACCAAGCATTAAGATAACTCTCTTAAACATTAAGAGAACTCTCTTCTGTAAAAGCAAAGCCACACTAAGAGCCCTGACTGCACAGGGAACTTGAACCTGGGTTAACATGTACCAGGAAAAGCTATTCCAGTGTAAATAAACAGTAGAAAGGCAGCAGAGACCTAGCAAAGCAAGAATGAGTGTTTCAGTGTTCTTTTTGAATTGCCATTCTTCAGTTCAGAACTTAATATCCCTTGTCAATCCCTGAGGGACATTCCACCTTCAGCTGACCAGGGGTGTAGAGAGCAAGTTCCTTGGGTGTGGGGCTCATTCCTTCCCATGCAGCAGCTGAGAGCTCTGTCCGTGTAGAAGACTGCAAAGAAAACATTCTCCACTGACTTTTTGTATGACCTTGGTTGTGTGCTTCGTGCCTTTCCCTCCCAGTTATTCCACTTTTTAGTTTTGTCAGCACTAGCAGGGGCACATGGCCTTTTGTGCAGAGCCAGGCCTTGATGTGAATAATAACAAAAAAGCAATTGGAAGGTTGTTTAGGAGGAGAGAAGAGCAAGATGCAATTACAAACCCCTTCTGCTAGTAATAATGGCTCATCCCTGTAGATCTGGGATGGATGTCATCTGCTTGCCAAAGTAGATGCTTTGCCAGTAGAACTTAGCCATTTTTCTAAAAAAGATAGTCCTCTCTGGACATAAAAAGAACATTTATTTTCTTTAGCAAATATTTGGTTAATGCTTTCCACTGTTTCTACACTGACAAGGTATCTTGTAACAGTCATCCCTATATTTTCCCAAAAGGTCTTTGTAGCCCCTTACTCTGCTTGCTGTGTGAGTTCTTGGAGGGCTCTGAACTTCTATCTTTAGATTTACAACAGATGAGTATTCTCGGTATCTGTAACCAGAATTAAAACAAATTCAGATACCAGCTAGCAAGGCAGGAGAATAACTGATTAGCATTGGTAATGAAGATGTGACATATTCCCAGAAAAAAAATATTTTTATGGAGAGGAGAGGTTTGGAGAGGAGAGGTTCGGAGAGGTTCGGAGAGGAGAGGAGAGGAGAGGAGAGGAGAGGAGGTGATTCTTATATATATATATTTTATGGAAGAAGTGAGAGGAACTTTGTAAGGACAAAATTAGATTGATAAATACAGCCAAAAAGAAGTTCTTAAATTATTTAGCATTCTTTATGCATATGTGGGTATGCATTTACATGCATATCTTAGTTGGAAAACAATGATGTAGGTAAGGCTGGGGCAGCCATTTGGAAAACAATAATCAAAGGACAAAACCCATATTAAACTTCTTCAGACATTGAGATAGAAACCTTTATGCAGTGGCTATTATAGAAGTCACAGTCAAAAAAAACCACTGATTGGTCTTCCAAGAGAAGAGAATTGAGTTGGGGAAACCATGATCTCACATTTGTATTGAAAGCTTTTAATTTATGCAGGCCCCACGTCCACTGCCCCTTCAAACTGCAAACAATGAGACGTGGCTGGGACTTGAGCTGTAAAACACCTTTAAGTACAAATCAAAGTCTTCAACAATGTAGGATACTCTGTGTGATGGAAAGGAGAGGGGAAGATAACAAGAGGCTGAAGGAGCAAACTATGAAGTCTTTTATACCTCCTTGTATTTGTCCTGTTCTCTGTTTTCCTGCCTTCCAAGGGGCAAGGTGCTCATGTGGGGAACAGGCAGCAAAGGAAGTCCTTGGAAGTGAGGCTGTGAAGCATCCTACAAAGGGAGACAGCAATGACCAAGCTCCTGAGCAATGCAGAGATGATCACAGATCATTGCCCTGGCCCTGGACTCACTGGGTGTGAATTGGCCTCATTTTACACTGGTCAGGCCACTCGAGAGCAGGAGCTGAGAATGAAGTGCTTTGAGGACATTAGCAAGGGTGAGCTAGTGAGTGGGAAGATTTCCGTCTAAAAAGATTCACAGTGGAATCAGCTCAAGGACGAACTGGGAATCATTTTTTTGGTGGCAGCTCTGGTATGAAATTTTGCTGAAGTTTTGTTCTTCTCCTTAGCACCACTCATACAGGCAATTCCTACACACAACAGCATTACTGCATGCCCAGCAGCAGCTCTGCAAGACACCAGACAGCCTTCACAGCTGTGAGTTGGCCAGATCAACTTTTCTCCCTGTTTTATATTTTGCCAGCAAACACACCATCCTCCAGTCCACTCTTGCCAGCAAACCGGCATCATAGCCAGGGAACTGCTGGGTGATCATGTGTTATGAGACTGGCATGTCACTAGCTGGCTTATTTGCAAAAAGTTTTGATCTGATAATGGTCTATAGCTATAAAATCAGTTGGCACTACATGAGTAGTTTCCTGAGTACGTATGATGGAAAATATTTTGGTGTCTTGAAGAACAATTATTTAAAAATTACACAAGCCCTAAAGGCTGCTTGTCTGTGCTTGAGGGCATCTAAGAAAGTAAAGGGCAGTCCAGCCTTCCTGCCCTACAGCCTTCCTGCCCCACTGAGACTCCTAGTGCAATGCAGTGAAAGCAAGGGGGATTAAAGATCCATTTCCAGTCTGCAACAGTTATTTCCTTGTGCTGATGGTGGGAGACCTAGGAGATCCCATTAAATACTTCCACAGGAAATCCCAAACACCTGACATGTATCCTCACAGTATGCAAGGATAAACACCACCTACAGGGCCAGTTGTGGGGCACCTGACCCTCGTGCCCAGGTCTGGCACTGAAGCAAGACAGAAAAGCTTCCCTCGTTTAAGACAGGGTCTTTCTTCTCTTACACTTTGTGAAATTGTTTTCACCCGCACTACAGGAGTGTTGCCAGCCTGATGGGCAGGTGTTATTCTTACCACATGCATGGTGCATTTTTGCACACATGTCAACAGCTTCCTAAAGGGTGCTACGATTCAGCAGTGGCCGTGGAGGGTTTTGCTACTTCTGTTCTAAATGCTGAATTACTTGGACTAAATCATGCATGACCTGCATGGCACAAAAATCTTCAGCCACATCTTTTTCTATGTGAAGTTACAGTACTATTGAAATCAAAAGCACTTTTGAAACACTGTCCATCCTGCCCGTAATTTCATTTTGAGGATGAAATAACAAGGGCAGGTTCCCACAGTTTCATTTTATACGCCCCTAACAAAATGTTCCCTTTTTTTTTGTATTAAAATGGTTCAATCTAGGTAGTATTTCAAAATTATTCCAATAATATTTTTCTCTCACATTATACTTTAGATTAGAAAATAAAAGGAGGAAATAAACCAAAGTCACTTTAAGAGGAATTTTTTTCCCATGTTCAAACTTCAGGGAAGGAAAATCACAACACAATAAGCTCACCCAGCCCAGTGCCCCTGCACATGAATTCACCTACCAGGAGGGTGCTCTGGCTTTTGTTAATGCAGTTCTACACTGAAGACCAAGGCACTGTATGGATGGGAAAAGTGATCCAGGCTTCCAGTTTTCCAAGCCAGTTTAATCTGTAAAAAATTGTGCGGTTCATTAAGAAGACGTTGTTAGCAGTATTTCATTATGCAATTCCATCTCTTTGACAGAATCTGTGACTTTAAACATAAATCACCTTTTTCCTAACCATTTTCTAGGATTTCTTAGCGCAGATTTTAATACATTAAACAAATACTTTAACAAATTCAGTGTCGAGTAGATGCAACATGAAAATATTCATGCGCATTTCTCCCCTAAAATTCACAGTTCAGTTTGTTCATTTTGAGTGAGGTTTTATTCACAGATAAGCACAAAATATTCCTCAAAACAGATTTTTCTATGTAAACTCTTGCATCCAGAAGACAAACCACTTCTCTTCAGGAGTGACTGGAATATGTGGTAATACATATTCTAGCGGTGGTGTTTCTTTGTTAACTAACTTTAATTTTCCTGTCCATAACTGATTTCCCAACTGCATGTAGAAAATCCTGGTCACCCAGCTGGTGCACAACAGATCTGTCATTGTAAATAGCATAGAAATTTGGGACACCAGCAGAGAAATGTGAAAATTTCTGAGGATTTACAAATGTCTCCCTACTTTTTTCTTTCTCCAGGCTTCAAGATTAACACAAGCATTAGGCTTTAGGTATATACCCTAAAACAAATTTCACAAGTTTGACAAGCTTAAGAGCTCCCCTGCTTTCATAAAGGATTTAATTTTTGGTTTTTGGAATTCAATTTTAAAGAAAAGGGTGTCTTTGCCTTTTTTTTTTTATCTCCTAAAAGACTAAAGCTTATATCCTTACAACTTTTACCATCTTCTTGCCTGGAGTATCAGATTTTGGAAGTAGGAGAAAGAGGACATCCTTGAAGGGAAATTTGATCCATGATCATGGTCTTTTCACCACAACATTCACCTCAAAAGACAAGTTAAAACAGGTCATTTGTCACTACTGATCACTTAACAGATCTGAACAAAGCTCCTTTAGGAACTATTCTGATACTTTCCTTATGGAAAACCCAATTACATTTTAAATTAGTAAAAATAACAGAGAAAAATAAGGAAGAATGGGATGTTTTGTCATTTCCTTTACAGCAGCTAAAAAAAAAGATATCCAGGATAGGGAACAGCCCAGACGAAGTTAAAAAAATTTAGGTCCACACCTAAACCATTTGAATTGTCTTTTCTCACAGCCTCTTCAATGAGGATACAGTGGACACAAAGAACATTCCAGATGCTGTTTGGTAAAGGAGTGGTTTGGGGTGTGGGATGGTGGTTTTGGTGCAGGGTTATGCATTCAAGAATTCATATGCTGCTGTGACTTCTCCTTTACATTGATTTTTTCTCATCACAAAGGAGGGCTGTGGTGCTGCTGGAGAAATTCAAAGAGCTATTGGAGTTTTATGAGCCTCTTCCATGGAACATCAAGAGGTCAAACACATAAAAGGTTTATATAAGGTCATTCTAACCCATTCCCTGGTCTGTGCAGGATTATGAGGAAACTCTATTAGAGAAATTAATTCAGATTGGCTTGGATGGGAAATCAGTCACGTGGGTTGGAAACCAGCTGAAAGATTGTAAACGAAGAATCATGATAAATGATAATGTAACAAGTTTATGGAAGGTATCTTGCAGGGTATCTGGAGAATTTGTGTTAGGTCTGGTCTCATCTAATATCTCTATTAATTATCAGGAAACAAAATTGAATTGCACAGGACTGAAGTTCACAGATAGTATTAAGCAAGGAGGACATGTCAGCAGCAGCTGAGTCACAGAATTTACAGATAGATCCAGAGCAGTTAGAAAACTAAACAGAAAATAATGCCATTTTCTGAAGAGCTTTGTTTGCGTTCTGGCACCCAAAGGGCAACTTTTGGTTGCCAGGACCCTTCCAGGGGATCCTTCCTTGGAACTGATTGCTGTTAGCTGAGTTCTGCCAATCTCAAAGTGAAGGTGCAGCACTTAAATGACATGACCAAGGTCAAAGAAAAAGTTGATGTTGAAGTTGGAGTTTTGCAGCCTCCAGAGAAAAGGCATTTACTTTTACCCATCTCTCACATTTCTTTGCAAGTACAGACATTTCAGTACTGGATGTTCTCTTTCCTCCTTCACCTTCTTGCAGATCAAGCTCAGCAGGACACACACACCATTCCCTGTGTAGAGCTTGAACGGTACTTTGGAGGCTGCAGAAGATGTGTTAAATTGTCAGGAAAGCCTTCATGCATTGTTGCTTTTCTTTGTTCCTTTTGTTATCTTTCTAGAATGAAGTAAGTTCTCTTCTGGAGTTTTGTGCTGACCACGCATTTTTGATGGGTGATTTGATTTGGATTTGGATGATTTGTAAAAGCCCTTTTGCCATGTTGTGCATTGTTTGATTGCTCCCCAGCACTTCAAATTTGAAAATCCTCATAGCCCTAATGTCACAAATTTGGCTTCATTTTGTCCCTGTGGAATTTTGTCATTTCTTAATTGTATTCTAGTTGTGCCAGGGAAAAATTATGTTATCAGACAGTTCTAAAATTTAGGATAGTTTTGAAATATTCAGCTGGATCATATCCTACTATTTCTTGTCCAACTTGACCATGATTTCAGACCAATTGTCTAGGAAATGGCTGGTGATGTTTGTGAGAAGAATTGTGGAGTCAGGCCATTTCTTCTCTTCTTTTTGTCTATAATGTCAAGGCCTTTGCTACAGTGGATGGGACCTGGTCTGGTCTTCAGAGTCAGGCTGTGACCCTCCCACTGAGGGTCTGTGGTGCAGAAATTTGTGGTTACTCATGCAGACAGCAACACATCTGTTTCCTCTAATATGAGCCCTTTTCTATTCAGCATCTAAAGTGGGCCCAATGTGCAACCAGAGGATAGAAGGGTGAACCTCCAGGACTAATTAATTTCAGTTTTTCTAACATCTACATTAGGACAGGAGAAACTCACCATTCAGAGACACCATGGGCCAGAGAAATAATATTCATGTTATGCATTAACCTTTCTGATTTAGGTGAGATGAATGCCACTATACTTTTATTTCAAACCACCCCAAAAAAAAGTTCCATGAAATTTCTATAAGCATGAGGATATGTTAAATCTAGAGATCTTTATAGAAAAGGCTCATGTCAGGTGAAGCTTTTCCAAAAATCTTGGGAAATAATCTATGTTTGCATTGACATGAGAAAAAACTTCCCAGAATAATTTCATGGGGAAAATCTACGTTCCTCTCAAGTATATTGCAACATTTTCTCACTCCAAATCTCTGACAGGGCTTTGAAAAACTCTTTTTGGAAATTATTATTAAACAGTTACAAAATAACTAAAATACATTAATCTGAATAAGGAATTAGCTCCCACTGAAGGAACTGGAATTAAATGCCATCCTCATCCAAAATAGATTGCCAGTTTATTGCAGCAGGGAGACAGAGATTTTGCAGAGTACTCAGAAGACAAATGGTAAAATTCCATCATCTGGAAGTGCTTTACCATCTGATTATTCTTTGGCTTAATATATCAGAATTTTTTCCTAAATATTTGCTTGAAATCCAAAGGTGACTAGATACCACAAGGTCCCACCATCTGCAACATTTTTGTTTTAGAATTAAAAGTCCAATCCTTCCTGTTCTGTCAGAACCAAAACCTTTCCAAACAGACTATAGTAATATCAAACCGAAAAATCACTTTGCACAGCAGGTGATTTTGAAAAACCTTTTTGCTTTTTAATATCTATTGCATTATAGTAGTTGTAAAATGTATATTTGGTAAGAAAAGCTTTGATGTATTGCAAAGAAACAGCTGAAATATGTTGAAAAGGTGTTTGCTAATACTAATATTATTTACAGAGAATTTCTGCATTTCTCCAGAAGTGCTTATACACAGTAATTAAATATTCATCTTTGTATCTTGAGCTCATTCTTAACAGCAGCACTACATTAACTTATACATCTAGGAACACATATAACCTAACTTTAAGCATTTTATGAAGGTACATAAACTAGGCTTTGGGGCATTGTAGGCTTTAGGAGGACTAAAATCCCTAAGAATGAGATTCAGTCCATTTAAAATAAAAATTGCCCTCCAGAGGTGCCCTGTTTTCCTCTTTTCCTGTAGCAGGCAGTGAAGTAGTTCTGACATTTTCACAGTAGTCCTGACATTTCCAGCTTGATGCCTTGGTTAGGCAGCCTGACTCAGGACCTCAGAACCTCAATTGTGGCTTCTCATGTTTTGAGCTTTGCTGGCTGAAGAGGCACATCCAAATAAGAAACTCTCCTTGAAGATAATAGAGACTGTGTACCAGAGTAAGGACAAATACTCAGCTGTGAAATACAGCCACCTTTAGGATGCAGCCGTTCAGGTGTGGCACAGCTGATGCCACCACCAGACTGGGGGGTTCTGAGCAGAGAAAATTAAACTTCTGCCAGATGGCAGCAAGGCGGGGATGAGGGGATTAAATCTTTGTTTTCCCTTTTTATTTTTTTTTCTTTTTCCCCTCCTGTTTAGTTTGCATAAACCTGGATTATTTCTCCAAACCATTTCACCACACACTACACGAGCAGCTGATCCCAAGTTTGGCAGGGAGGAGATGCAAGCTTAGAATAGAGAGGAAAAGGATCTCTCCTTTGGCAGCATCACCAGTTCACACTGAGAAATATAGCAACTAAAAAAAGTCCAGCACCAGAATGGGAAGATTTGTGGAGCATGAGCAGCTTCTCCAGCTATGTGTTTGCACAACACCTTGCACAGCAGGGTCCTGGGCCCTGCCAGAACCTCACTGGTGACCAGTGATTATGGCCTGAACCAAGACTTCAGCATCTGCTGGACCTTGTTTGTGTCCTCCCAGTCCTCCACAGCACAGAGGCTGCATTGAGATAGTTTTCCAGGCACGCAGACCTTGTTCAGTGGCACCCCCTGCAATCTCTGTGTGAAGGATTTGGGATGATGTAAAATTTCCTGGTTGTCTCACGCTGTTGTGTAACACTTGTATATCACTGCAATGTGCCCTGTGCTGAGACAGTGCAAGACACCCTCTCCCACAGAGTATGACTGAGAAAATACAGAAATCCAACCCCTGTAGTGTCAGTGAACTTCCAGTGTAAGAGCTCTGTAGTGATGAGAGGCAATGGGAAGCCCAAAGTGGAGAATCATAGAATCATTTAGGTTGGAATGAACATCAAGTCTGACAATTAACCCAACACTGCCAAGTCCACCACTGAACCATGTCCCCAGACACCACAGCTACATGTTTTTGAACAACTGTACATGATGCCATGGCCTGTACTTTTTTAACTGGGATGAGAGTTAAAGAAGGCCTGTTAGTGGATCACACATGACAACAACTTCATCTCTGTGAGCTACTAAGAACACAAGATTTTACCACAAAGGGAACACATTCCAAGGTGATCTTGAGACAGAATTTACAAATATCAAAGCTACCTGCTGATGTTCAAATGTAGGTGTCAAAAATCTTTATGAATGTACTGAATTCAAAAGTACCCTGGGTGGGAGTCAGCAGAACCCCAGCTTTTGTTAGATTTTAATGCATAAACACAGGCCTGCTTAAATGCCTCCTTCCCAGATCCTCATCCAGCACCAGGAAAAAGAAAAGAAAAAAGAATAAAAAAGGGAAACATCTGAAACTAGACATTTTTTTGGCTCTCTCCAGCTAACAAATGGCCAAACTCATTAAAAACCAGTGTGTGCTGGAGAGAAGGGAGGGATGCTTCATGGTAGAGGAACTGCTTCACAGTGCCAAATTTGAGGATAATGAAAAAGAGGGAAAACTGATTAATTATCTCTTAGAAAAGACGAATTTTCAACTAGAAGTGTTAAGTGTCCTCAACAGTATCTGCTTTGTGCAGGGCCTTGTTACATCTTACTGAGCATTGTGAGAGTAGAAGTCCCTGCTAGGACTTGGATAAAAGCACAGCAGCATCTTCAAAGGCTGGTCTTAGCTAATCCAGTTACCTGTCAATTAACCTCAAAACCATTCTAACCTCAAAATATTGCCACATCACACTTGGGTCTGTCTGATTCTCAGTTACCTCTTTTCTTCCTGCCTTTGATAGAACATTTTTGCAGTGTTTAAGTACTTTGGCTGCTGGTCCCTGGAGAAAACAGGATGAGCAGAGACAGATAAAATTAAAGAGATGTTTGCCAACATGAAACATAATTTAAAAAGAAAAAAGCACCCTTTTCTGTGTCATTATTGAAACTTCAGATTGTAAGAGCTTAAACGATTCCTGTGGATCAGCTTTACTGCTCACTTTTTATTCTCTGCTGTTTGTTTTTTAACATTTCCTTTAAATGAAGTAATAAAATGAGGCAAATCCAATCCCTTTCACTCTCTGGCAGGTTTCCTTCCTATTTCTTCTGTGTATTGGGCTTCAAGTGGTGTAGGGAAAGCAATTAGAAGAGGCACACAGCGGGATGCTCACAAAGCAAGAGGGCCCACAAATATGTCAGTGAAAACCTGTGTGTCTTCTCTTTAGAATCTCCTGTTAGGGACAGTCACTGGATCCCATTCCCATCTACCCAAATCTCTTTAACTTGGGCTTATAGAGTATGGGATAAAGTTTTTCAAGCAGTTTTATGTCTTTTGCTGATATAGAAGGAAGACAAGAAAGAAAGCTTTCTATATTTTGGTGTATTCTGCTGTCTTTTTATCTAATAATTAGGATCTTGTTTAACCTATATCTCCATGGACCTCAAGAGATCTTATGATTAAATATTCTCAAGAGAGAGAATTTTGGTTGAATATTGTCCTGTTTACTCCATTTGGAGTAATCCATGGTCCTTCTGAGATAAAAAAACATTTGAATTTCACTGGGGTACAAAAATAGCTTTAATTCATTAATTCACTTATTTTTGTTGCTAATATGATCCAAATCACTGCATTTAGGAGAAAGATTTATCTATTAAAAAAAATTGAACAGCTGCATTCTTCCTCCTCCTTCCAACTAGCTCATTAATTTCTTTTTTTTTGTTGAAGAGCTGGAAAATCAACAATACTCTGAAACTCCCAAAGACTGTGTTGTGGAAGACACTCTCTTGGTGCATCAGAGTTTAGAAATGGACAGAGACTGAAAACTGGGCTAGATGGACCACTGATCTGCACTGAAAAAATACTTTTTTAACTCGCACCTCAATTTTCTTCCTTCCCTTTGAACATTTTTAATAATGTACTTAAGCTGTGGAGGAAATCAGAATCAATATAGAGTATTCATTGATTAAAAGTACGCCTGATACAGATTCACAGAGACTGCCAAATGTGAGAGACACATTCAAACACATTCCTGAATATGACAGTGAGAGTGTTTAACTGTCTGTATCCAAATACTGGTGTTTTATGCAATTCCCTCGAGGCATTCTGTCAGTGATTCATTCCTGTGTTTCTCCTTGCAACAAACAAAATCCTTTGGGATGAAGAGTAGCTGTGGGCAAGACCACAGAGACCAGCACTATTTTCTTTTTTAATTGTACCTGGGCAGTTTCCATGGCTTAGCAACTGGCAGAGGCTGAAATGCTTTCCCAGTTTGCATAGATGGAGTCACAACTCTAACATGCAATGCAGGAGCTTGGATTTCCCCCCACCTGGCACCTCCTTGCAAAAGTTCTGATCTGCACTGGCTACTACTCATCCTGGAGGATTTAGGGGTCAGATCACTCCATACCTTTTGCTCTGTGATTCCTCCACTGGCAGGGACAGGCTGTGAAAAGCAGAGGCTGGTCCCAAGGTGCTGCCTTGAGGGCTTTGTGATCCTGGACACACAAACTCCAAGGACAGTGAATGCTGAGGAGGGAGCAGGGGCTCTGTGTCTGCTGAAAACAAGAGGGCAGTTGTGTTTTAATAACTGGCCTGGTAGATTCACACACCCGGGGTAACCTACAACCTCAGAGGTCCTGCTGACATGAATCTCCTGTGGAAAGTGAACTTGTGTCCCCTACAACAAGCTGTGCTGAGCCACCCCCCTTCCTCCTGAGCAAGCCATCCCAGTGCCCCCTGCCTGCTGGGCATCCAAAGAAAGCTGTGCCCTTCACTCATCTCATGGGGCTGGTGTGCAGACACCAGCTCACCTGCCTGAACAGTCCGTGCCTAAACTGTTTCACTGCTGTGCCTGTGTCCTGCTTCTGATGGAGGGCAAACAAAAAAAAGGCAGAGAGAGCAGCTATACCCCAAAATGATCCCCCAGTGCTTTCAGTTCTTTTTGTGCTCTCTGTGAACCCCTCCATCTCGCAGCACCCTTCCCTCCTAAGGAGATGAGTGATCACAGCCCACGTGGGTATTGCTCATCAGCTTCAAGGACACCCCTGTGTCCTTGGGTGCACGGGTGCTGTTCAGGACAGCTGCAGAAAAAGCTCTGCTGGGCAGTTAATCTATTCCTCTTATTCAAAAGGAACTAGGATGGAATCTGGGATGGACTGAATGGGAATCTGACCTTGTGAGTGAGGGGATCAGTTGAGCAATGAAGAGCTTGAAGATAGGACAAAGAATGAAGGACAGCTGCAAAGGATGTAAACATTTTCATGTTTATAGTCTAGGAGGGATGTGAAGTTGGTGTAGGAGGGAGAGGGCTTATCTTGTACTTACTTCCCAGAGGGATGTGCAAGGGAAGCAGAAGGTGAAGTTAGAGCCTTTTTTTCTTCCCTTCTGTCCTTCCCTTGTCTTGACAGAGATGCTTGTTGAGGGTGGAGGGACACAGGGACAGCTTGTCCAAAGAGATGGTGGATGCCCCATCCCTGGAAACATTCATGTCCATGTTGCACATGGCTGAGCAACCTGATCTAGCTGAAGATGTTCCTGCTTATTGCAGGGAATTGGACTAGGTGACCTTCAAAGGTCCCTTTCCCACCCTGACCACACTATGATTCTCAGAAAATCTGACAGGGTGAGGAGCACCACTCAGAAACAGCCTGTGCACTGCCAGAAACTCCTCCAAAGAGAAGAGTTCTCTAACAGTAGTCACACTTTGCTATTGCACTCTTATGAATTCTTCCATAATTTACATTTCACTAATTCTCTGTTATTAATACTACAATATATAAGTCTCTTGAAACATTTTTCATCTGTTCTTTCTTTTATCAAAACCTAGAAACCCAAAGCTGCTAAGGGTAGGGGCACAGGCACAGAGTAAATGGAAAGAGGTGCCAGATGGTTCTGGTTCCCTTTTGGGTGCTCTGTGTACTTCTCTCTTTCACTTAAAAATCACCCTAGAAGTCCATGATTTCCCTGGGAAGGGACTGAAGGGCTATGGGGTTGTTAATCCGCAGGACACATCTGTGAAGGGGCCGCTGTGAGCCAGGAATGCCAAGGTCAGGCAGTTTTTAGCATGAAAATATCTGGGGTCAAATCTCAAGTAATCTCATACCTCTGCTTTAAGTGGCGAGAAACAGGCAACTGCAGAGAACAAGTCTGCTTTTGACCTGTACCTCAGGATGGAGCATATCATCCTTTGGATGTGCCCGACTCTTCACAGTGAATATAAACCAAATTTGCTTGGCCAGCTGGTGAGCTGAGCCTTATCATTACAGGTAGCTGAAAATAACTGAATTCTTTATTGCAGCAGAGAGTTAGGCAATTATTTCCTGGATAACTTCTCATGGCCACTTTTATACAATTCATTTTTGCTGTATGAACAGACCCCTTGGCCACCACTCTGTCCCTGTTCCCAGCCAGCCAAGGTGCAGCTCTACCTCAAATGTGCTACCCTCAGTGTTCACCTGCTCTGGATGCTCTCTTCATCCTTCCTCCATACAGAACAGGTGCATAGCAAACCGTGCAGGAGCACCTACACAGCTGCAAGGGCAGGAAAACTTCTACATAAAAATGTCTGGGAAAATGCTGACATGAATCAGCATTACGTGCTTTGCTTTGGAAAGGAATGCTGCAAGAATTTTTGGGAATGGGTGGATGTGTAACAGGGATCAACTGGTACAAGGTCTCCACGCATAACTGTACTGCAGACAGGGACAGAAAAATCAGTTTGATTGAGGATAAAAAACCTTCCTCCAAAGTTTTACAGTGAGGCTGAAAGGAACATGAGCAGCCCAATATGTTAAACCTTAAATGAAAGGGGATTTAAATTTTTTATTATTTTTTTTCACCTTGAAAACTGGCAACTGAAAACTTGCTTCATCCTAACTTCTGTGGTTTTTAGCATAATACTTTCTGTGACCTACAGTACAGTAGGAATGTCCTTATCAGAGAAAGAAACAACTGCATTGATTTCATTAGGATGTTTATCACACAGTGTATTTCAGCAGACATTCCTGGTTGCCCTCTGTTGAACAGTTTAAGCTTTTAAGATGAAATAGCATGAAAGCACGATGGCATGCTTTATCCTAACATTTCTGTAAAGCAGCTTGATAATGATCTATCACTCTAGCTGATGAGAGGTAGCAGTTAAAGAAAAATAAAAGTAGAATTAAATTTGCTGGCTAAGGTACTGTAGGTCTACTTGAATGAGAGTGATCAAGCAATAGGGAACAAGGGCTCCTTTCCTCATTGCCAGGGATTTGAAAAGAGTTTTAAAACCTTCACCTGCCAAAACTCTGCTGAGTGGGGTGCTAAGAAAGCAGGAGCCATGCACGCTAAAAATACCTCAAACCCTCCCTTTTTCTTGTGAGAGGGAAGCCAGTGGAGGCTGATGCCATTTGGAGAAGAGATGAATAATAGAATAATTTAGGAAAAGACCTCTAAGATCACTGAGTCCAGCCACTGACTTACCACTGCCAGGCCCATCACTAAACCATGCCACTCAGCGCCAATCCCAACAGCAGGCCCTCCCCACCATTTGTTGCACTGACTACAGTCCTACTTTCTTTCCAATTTTATGTGATCTTGGACAAAGAAAATACCCCAGCAGATGGTGAGGTTCTGCTGGGGGCTGGTGCTGCAGTGACCACACAGAACCCCCGCGTGGAGCTGGGCCTGCAGCAGCTGCACTGAAAATATTAGGGAAACAAAAAAAAAAGGCCACAGGTAATTTTAGTAGTAAGGGAGTATTTCTAGTGTCCCTCTGGGCTGCATGCTGAGAGGATCTGTGCCTACTACTATTATCACTAGAAAAAGATATTTATCTCAGTAGGAGCTGCTAGTTTCCTTTAACCTGAAAGGCCCTCAGCTCTGAAGCAAGTCAAACTTCCTTTGCTGCTTACATAGGTCCAAGTTTCCTTTATAGATAAGTTTCCAGCCTGAAACATGGTAGGGCTTTATTCTGTACCCACCCATTCACAATTAGTGAATCTTACTGCTGAACAAACAAGATTGGATTTTCAACCACAAGTAAGGTCCAGTCTGCACAGACACAGGTGGCGAAGTCCATCCTGCTGAGGGAAAAGGAAGGTGAAGCTGTTCATGCCTGTCTTAGTTCCCATTCTCCTCCCTTTCGGAGTCTAAGTATATCAAATGGCTTTGGGGCAACTAGAAATAGAGAAGGGAGAACACAAAAACCAATTTAATAATGTCCATTGAAGCAAAGAATTTTGCTTGCCCCCTGTTTATATGAAATATCACATGCCCCAGCAGGTGATCTATATGTCATTGCATCTTTAAAGATGCTCAGATCTGGAGAGAATTACTTGGTATCAGAATCTGGAAGAACAAACACTCTGAAGATTTCATCAGACATTTAAAAAAAAAACTAGAAAATAAGAGAAAGACACATAGACAGCCTGGGAATCTGAAACAAGATTCCAGTCATGCAAGTGACCTTGCTAAAGTCAATTAGCATTTTCTGTTGTATATCTTCTGGAGATACATGGGTATAAAATCATGAACAACCAATAACTATTATTTTTACTACTTATTTTGAGGGGGTTGTTTATCTGTATATAGTATCAGAGAGTAGCAGCAGATGTAGGTAAAAAGTGTAAGGGGTCTGTAGCCTGAAACATCAAACCGTGTTATGAAATTAAAAACAGCAGCATGTAGACATATACCAGGAAGGACACACCAATTATCAGCAGAAAGTACCTTTTTTTCATTAAGAACTGTGTGGAATCATATTCAAAACCTGCCTGGCTCTTTAGGCACCACTTATACAAGTCATTGTGGCCACATTTTGTTTCCCAGACCTTAGGCTTAGTTCAGGAGTTCAGCCCTTCATGCCTTGTTCTTTCACTAAGTTGGTCCTGGAGGACAACAGAGAACTTGGGGCAAGTGAATAACTCCCCTGAAGCTCCCATGAGACTCCAAGAATAGGTAGGTCCCTGTCTTGGACTCTGGGAGGGGCTGGAAGTCATGCTGGCAGCACTGTGTCTCCATTTTCCTACACATCAGTTGTCACCCATAAAATGGGATGAACAAAAGACTGTTTCCCCCCATGTTTAATCTGTTTTCCTCGCTAAAATTGTAACCACTGCAGAGAAGATGAGGCTGCCTCAACCCTGGACATGTTCAAGGCCAGGCTGAAGAGGGTCTGTAGCAATCCGGACTAGTGGAAGGTGTCCTTGCCCGTCGCAGAGGGCTTGGAATGAGATGATCTTTAAGGTTCCTTCCAATCCAAGCTGTTCTATAATTCTGTTATTCTCCAAGAGTTCTATCAGAGAAAAGCCCCCTTTTCCCAAGTGCTGTGGTGCCACGTTCATGTTTGCATGCCATAACTGCAGCAAAGGCAAACCTCTTGCTTAGACAGGAAACAGTTTGCCTCCAGAAAGAAGGGAACAGACAAAATATCCTCACAGCAATCCGGCACCTGTGATTTCCTTGATTCCATCTGAAAGCTTACTCTCTGTTTTGCTGACATATGAGCTGCGTGCCCTGTTGTACATCAGTGTAAAAAATAGCTGTTATCTGCTGTTTCATGGGAGATATGGCAGAACATGATTTATTTGTGCCTGCTCTGCTGCCTCCTTTGAAATGTTGCAGTCACTCACTGCACCCTTCGCAGGGGAAGGCAGATGGTCATCACAAAGTTTCCCATAACCTTGCCGTGCCTGCTGCATAGTGAATCAATGAAACCCGAATTACAGTGCTCTGCCTGGGCTGGGAGCTGTGCTGCTACAGAATCCTGCAGCGCCTACAAACCTCTGAATGTCAGCACTGCCTAGACACTGAGGAAATGTGAAATTGCTCTCCAAAATTTCAAAGCAGTGCCAAGTGGGGATTTTTATCTGCAAAGTTGTATCCAATGTGAGCCAGGACTGCACTGCTCAAGCGTTAATTACCAGCTTGGAAATGCACTTTTTGTGAGTGTTTGAGTGTTAGGTGTGATCTATCCTTAGAAAGAGTAGAAATAAAAAATCCAAACGGGATTTGAGTATGAAATGCTGGGGATGAGGACTTTTTGGGGTCTGAACAGCAGCAGCTGCCCCTCTGTGATAGCTGTCTCTGCTTATGTGGCATTTGCAATGAGGCTCCAGGTGATTTGGGAAGCTGGCACTAGACTGCAGTTCACCTTTTGTATCAGCTCATGCAAGCATACCCTTGCCAGAAGCTGCTACTTTGGTGGGAAATAACAACTGGGAATAGGGAAAGAAATGAACTTCTGAAAAGCACTTTGTCACATTCCCTGGGCTCTGGCAGGCACTGGGAACTGTGTGAGCTCCTGCCATGAAAGTAGGCATAGGCAGAAATTTCACAGTGTGAGGATTGCCTCCTTTACATTGCATTGAAGGCAAGGTGAGTACATAAAACATTTTTAACGTTGTCTACTGATTTCTTATATTTATTTGCTCTGTGAGTCAACATGCTGGAAGACATCTATGTTTTATAAAGCCTCATTTCACTGATTTTTCCTTAGGATGGGAATCATTGCTGTGAGCAGGTCTGGCAATTTCAGATAATGACCTGCATGCAGCACAGGTGCTTCTAGAAATGGGTAATGCTGGATGCAATACATGTTAAAGTGTCTCCCTCAAATGGTTCTGGCCTTTTGCAAATGTGTGTTTGTGTGTGTGTGGAGGGCAGAGACTCTCCCCAATTCAAGCTCTCAGCTCATTCCAGTAGTGTGCCTAGGCAAAGAATGTTGTCTCAATGAACTCACTGCTGCAAGGTAGTTTAGACATCAGCTGCCTTGATAATTTTTTGTTTTTATTAAATACAAGAGGAATAAATCTGAAAACTTCTCATTTATGTTGAGGAGAAAGCAAAATATTATTTGGTGCAAATGACAATCCCTCGATTTAGACTTTTTTCATTGAAGAGATTACTTGTGCTGGGACAATTTTATCACTGAGTCTTACTCCTCAGTTTTCAACTGGATTTGATCTTCTAAACCCACTCAGGTTTCCCCTGTCTTGGAAGGGGTACATACAATTATCCTACAACCAGTGGCTATAAAGCAAGGACCTTTCTTATTAAATCCTTCTAACATTAAAATAAAAAAAAAAACAAAACAAGTATTTAAATGGGGCCAGATAACTTTACAGGAAAAAAAGGCCTGGTCTTGTTCACAGATAGAGGCTGAGTGGACTTGATGTGTCCTTTACTGATTGTCATAGAGTTTTATATATCCTAGCATTTTCCAAAATAAATGAGACCAGAGTAAGGTTTATACTCTTGAAATTTATAAAAAACAAATCCTGGTTAAATTTAGGTGTAAGGTAAATTCTTTTCTCTGTGCCACTGATATAAATCCAAGAAATCTCAAATTAACAATTCAAAATGTCTGATCTTAATTCTGTTTTCTGGAGACAGAGTAGCTATTAAACTTTGTGGGTCTGTCTGTATCCTGAAGAATCAGGATTCACTTTCTGTACATTTCCAGCTTCTAAATATAATTTCCAAAGTGTCAAGAAGTCACAAATCTTCCAGAAATTAATCAGCATCTCAAACTTTTTGCAGTAATTGGAGATTTGTCATTGGCCATCAGTTAAATGTGAAAGGTTATCCTCTCCCATGGGGTGAGGAGCTTGCATGCAATATTTTGGTCCTGGATATCTGGGAATCCCAGACTGCAATGAGTATCTGAGCAGTCCCTGAACTGCAGCACAGAAAGGCAAATGAGCCTCTAATGAGTAAGACAGAGTCGTGGCAGGGAGCAGGGACAGATCCCAAAGCCCAGCGAGGTGAGTGGCAAGGCTCCCGCTGAGAGCAGTGGTGTCTGAGCAGAGCTTGGCGTGACTGTGAGAGGAGACACAGCCTATTGCGGCATCATGTCATAAGCACAATAACCACATGCTCATCTTTTCTGCTCTCTCTCCCAGGATGGAAGGAGGAGTTTCATTGGCCACCAGCTTGGAGGGGTTATGGAAGTGCCAAACAGCAAGGACCAGAGAGTCAAATCAGCCAGAGCCATCCAAATCACTTACTACCTCCAAACGTATGGCTCTGTCACCCAGGACCTCATTGGGGAGAAGTGGGAGAGTGAATTCTGTAAACTGATGCACAAGATGCAGCTGGATCACCAGGATCTGCAGCTCTACTCACTAGCATCCTTTAGCCTCTGGAAGGACTTCCACCAGACCAGTCTCTTGGCCAGGGGCAAGATTTTGGTGAGCCTGATGCTGATTCTCCTGACTGCTACCCTCTCGAGCTCCATGAAGGACTGCCTGCGTAGCAAACCTTTCCTGGGACTCCTGGGAGTACTCACAATCTGTATTTCCAGTGTCACTGCGGCAGGGATATTTTTCATTACTGATGGAAAATATAATTCTACTCTGTTGGGAATCCCTTTCTTCGCTATGGGTAATTATTTATCTTCATAATAATAGGGTTAACAGAGTTTAATGACAGAATTGTAAATTACATCCTGGGTTATAAAGTGCAGATTTTACTTTGAGTGAAAGCCTAAGTCATTTTCATCTTTCTAAATTGATCTGTGCCTTGCCAAAAAAAAAAAAAAAAAAAGGAAAAAAGAGAAAGAAATGAAAAAAAAAAAGAAAGAAAAAGAAAGAAACATGGAGACAAAAAAAAAGCAGTAGCAACAATAAAAAGAAAATGACATTCCTGGAATCTCAGCCAACATGAGAAGGGGGCAGTTTTATTGATCTCTGTTACAGAATGAAGGAGAAATTGTTATTGAAAACTAGTCAGCTCAGCAAACAAAATGGATATGTGTTGACCCAACTTTGATGGGACACCAGCCAAAATAGTAAGTTAAATAGGAGGGTACCAAGGAAGGGCAGATTTTAACACCCTTACCAAAAAGGGCTTCTCTTTGAGTTCTGCCTGATGGGCAAAGTGAGCCAGGCTGGTGTAAGAATAAGATTGATGGACTTTATCTCAGAGAGGAGATTACAGTTGTGGTGTTTGCCAGGCTGTGAGCACGGGGGCCTGTCAGGATCCGTGGCACATAATCCCTTGGTCTGTGAAATCCCAGATCAGTGGCACGGATTTCCTTTGCATTGCACCCAGACAGGGGAAGGTGTGGAAGAGGAACAAACATAAAACCCATCTCCTTAGGCAGAAGAACTGCTTTCAATCCTTCTGTAACCAGTTCCAAGCACTTCCAGTGCATCCAGGTGGTTGATGAGTTTGCTGGGAAGTTGCACTGGAAAGGTGGAGGGAAGGTGCCCAGCTCACTTGTGGAGACTGTTGTTTGGTGCCCTCACATCCAAGTTTGTTAGAGCTTTGCCATGCCATGAGTCTGAACTCCAGTGATGACTCTGAAAAATCTCAGTGGTGGCAGCACAGAGCTAAACATTTTCATGCTTGATTTCTGATGGCAGAGAATCTCAGCTGTGGCCAGACCTCCGCATTCTTACAGCTAATTTCTTAAGTGCCATTTATGCTTCTAGTTCTCAAGACCAAATACTGTGTTATGGTAAGAGTCAACTAAATATGCAAAGTCACAAGCCAGAGTCAAGGTTTGAAGAAGGGTCTTATATTTCTCTTAAAACCTCAGCCTCCCAAAAGACCATATTTTCTTATCTTCCCCTAAGAAAACCCCTGTGGATATATGTATCCCCAGTCCAAACATCCTGTTTAATCTAGCCCCTAATAATGCATCTCTGTCACTAAACAAAAGGGCTGAGCTGTGGTCTCATCAGTCCTGCTCTCAGAATCTCTGAAACAGCTACTTGAGGTGAGAAGCAGTGGAATGGAGGGATTGGTCAAGATTCCAGAAGGAAAAGAGAGGAGTGAGGCAAAAGACCCCAAGGAATTGCATGTTTGGTTCAGGCTCATTAATTGTGATAAACAAGGCTGTGCCAAAGCCTCTAATTCAGTCACTGCACTATTAAATTGTGGCAATGGCCCCTGACATGGACTGCACTGTGCCAGCTCTTCAGATCTGTGCATGGCTCTGTGGGGTCAGAGAAGTTGATGGAAGTGCTGAGATGGGGAAAGGGAAGAAAGCCTGCAGAGAATATGCCAGGTTGTGGTAGATGGATCCTGTGAGAGGGGTGTGGATTTGGGAAACAAAGAATGGAGAAAGGGATGAAGTGGAGGTCATGCTTGCTATCAGATTTTGGTAACCTTTTCCTTGTGTGCATATTAAAAGAGGAAGCAAAAGGCACTGCCTTGCTTGTGCAATCAAGCTGGACTAAAGGTGAAAAAACCCTGAAGTGATGAGAAGCACCTTCCCTAAATTGTGCATTCCTCTGTTGGTGTCTCTTTTTAGATGGTTGGAGAGATGGGTAGCACATTCTCTTTGCTTGACAGGTCCCAGACTTTTCATTCCCAAGGAGTTCCTCAATTTAAACCTCTGCAGCCCCAGGGTGAGACACAGGTCAGAGTTTCTGAAAGCAGAGTGCCTCAGTTTCTCACCTTGGTAGTCCATGACTTTGTTTGCTGTCTTAAGAAAAGTAACATTTATAACTTTCTGTTGTGTTTTGCTCTGTCATTCTTGTCACAGCCACTGCCAAGAGCAAAAGGAAAGGAAAAAGCATCTCTTGAAGTGAGATGTTTGCAAGGGTTTTTTCTATAATATCATATTAAATGCAATTCAGGTTGAAAAAGAAAGCATTTATGTAACTTCAGAAATTTCATTCAGGAGACTCAGACTGAATTGAAAATATCATTAGAGAACAGCTTGCACTGCTTGGGAACTGCTGCTCATAAATATTAGGCAACACTTTTACAGTTTAGTGGAGGAAAAGATGGGCAGAATGTCTCACCAAAGTCTAACTGGGTTGCATTCTGCAAAGTATCATGTGCCTTTGGTCCCTTAAGGGACACTGCCACTTAATGAGACCTTGCTCTGCCCAGAATACACCCAGAACTTCACTCACCTGAGCCCTCACTGGGCAGGGTTTTCTGCTGGACCTGGCTGTCATGGACTGATCTGACAGGCCAGAGCAGAAACAGTGAAGACCTCAAGCCTGTTGATTCTGTGGGTCAACAAATAACCCTGGCCCATATTGTACCAGTGTCCTTTGCTGCTAGCACAGTAGAAAGCAAACAGCACATCAAGTAATAATTGAGTGAATATATAAGAAAAAGTGTGCAGAGTGGGGTGTCCCTGAACTGCAAATGCCAGATTTGCAAGTCAAACTTTCAAAGTCAAGTTACTTAGATTTAAAAAAATGAAACCAGGCAATAACAGTGGCAAAGACCCTGCAAGTACAATGCAGAGTACACAGGCAGCATTAATTCTGGCAGCTCCCAACTTTGGAACCCTTCAACCTGACATTTGCAAACCATCCATTTAAAGTACATTGGTTTGGTAAAAAATATGCAGTTTCTTCTAACATTCACTTTTCAAAAGATTAATTTTAATGGAAATTTTGTTATATTCTGGGCTTGTCCTTTTCCCTGCAAGGGTGGCAGGATGCTGCCATCCGAATGACAGAAATAACCCTGGATGTTTAGATCCACAATTCCTCTTGCAGTGCAGAGCTTGTGTAGGTTTCAGTAGGTGACAGAAGCCTATAGAAAAGTGGAATGTTTAATATTTTTCTAAATTTAGACTGAGTGACCTCCACCATAATTATTTACTGTAGTCCTGCTGTGAGGGAATGGTCTGCTGAGAGAAAGCACATCTCTGCTGTACTGAGGGAAGAGTGTTAGCTCAGATTGGCTTTTCTTTATCCTTGAAGGTGAAAAATTTTAGTCTTAAGTTAGGCATGAGGACAGTGGTGGAAAATCCTGCTTGCTCTGACTCCCTCTTCCCAACCACAATTTCCTCAGAGAGCTGCCTTGGAGAAAGTTTCTCAGTACAGTGTCTACCACCATATTTTTTCAGTCATTCAGGAGAAACTCTTCGTGAGGGTCCCAGCAAATAATTCTCTGGCTGCCAGGATCTCCTGCAAACAGGAGAAAGGGAGGCTGATTTTTAGCTGTTCATACCCCAGACAAATGGAAAAATGTCGTGAATTAATGCAATGGTGCTTTAGCTTCAGAGCTTCCTTGTTTAGCAGCTGAATTTGGCCTAAATGTTTTATTGTCTTTTTTTTTTTAGTCAGAATTTAATAATCTCTGTGTGAAATCAAAATATGAGACTGTTCTGCCTTGAATTTCTTTTCTGGGACAAATAAAAATTGCAGTTTCTTCTACAAATTTAACATCAGCAGAGCTGTCACGACTGGCTGTGTTTCAGACAGAGGATAGAGAGTCATATAATTAAGTTGCAGATTTGTTCTAGCCCTGGTTAGATGTTCATATCTGCCTTTTGTGTTTAGATTCATATGCAATTTCAAAGGGGTGTTATGTACATGACATAATTATGGTTTCCCATGCCTAATCATCACTAATTAATATAACCAGAAGGTTAACTACATAATTGAGATATTATTGCTCCCATGAACTGCTGTTTAATGCACAGGAACCAGACTGGTATCAACAGGGAGATAATGATTTAACTCAGCTGAGGTCCCAACTGTGTATTTTTAAATGCAGGTGTGCCAATTGCATCATTTTACATTGCAATTATTTTTGGCCAGTCCACAAAGTACTTCATTATATAGACTAGTGGAAATCTTATTATAAGAAAACCACCTACAGTATAATTATAGTGTAATTATGATTTTTGTACTATAAAGGGTACGTGTTTCTTAGAAGACTGGATTCACACTAGATGTGAGAAATATTTCCATTCTTTTGTAAGTCCAGACCATGAAGTCCATAAGATATTTGTGGGAACAGCTGTTTGTAGCTGACTCTTTGGAGAGCATTAATCCCACTGAGTGCCCTACCATACACTGCAGTATTGCTGCCACTCTTGCCAGTAACCACACTACTGCTAGGGATGTAGTAAAGAGATACAAAAAATTTAAGAACCAATAGGGTGCTTGTATGCAGCACCAGCCCCATGCCTGATGTAAGAGCTCAAGACGTATGGCAGAGATTGTCCTTTCAGTGCAGACTTTTCTGTTAAAATTTCCTGTTATTTGTTCCCCAAAGTTGTTCAAATGGAAGGAGGAATCAAGGCAATAGCAGACAAGACTCCAGGCAGTTATTAGCATTTCAGATAGAAGCCATCAACCTCTTTCAGATGGCAGTTGTTGAAATAATGACTGGTGATCACCTTTCAGTAAATTTAAGATGTCACAGTATTGTATTAGCAGCAGAGTCATGGAAAATTGCAGGAAAAAAGTCCTAGTTCAGATGAGAAATTATTTTTCTCAAACCTGAGAAGACAAATGTGAGAGCCAAAGTACAGGCTGTCACTATTTTACCTGAGCATGAAGTATCACAGTATTCTAACCTTTGCTTCAAGCAATGGACTTTCTGATTACAAATGTGACAGAAACATTTCATGAGTGACTCAGACTTTGGGTTTGTCCTTTTGATGCAGCAGTAAAGCAAATCCCATATGAATCTCATGTTGCACCATCACCTTCTATCTGGATGAGGAGCAAGAGAATGACCCTTTAGAGAAAAGAGACCTCCTGACATAAACCCCCACCCCTCCATGCCTTAGAAATGCAGTGAATCTGTTGTTTAGATGTAATAGCAGTTCATGTCTCCACTCATTCAGCAGACTTTTAAGGGCTTGGAAGTACATTGTACTTAATTATAAAATTTCTGTTACTGACTTTTACAGAGAAAAATGGGAATTAAAAAAAAACACAACAAAAAACCCAACAAAAACCCCAAAGAAACAAAGCAAGCCAACAGGGAAAGAAATTGGAAGATTTAAAAATGTTTAAGATTACTTATTTGGATGGGCATTTAACACAAATAATTCATATGAATGGGTTTAGAAATTCACCATGTTTGCATACTTGTAAAGTTGATCCCCCCATAATACTGTATTTCCTACAAGTCTATTTCCTCTTACAGTAGGGGGGATTTTTTACATTTCTGTAGGAAAGAAATTTCACCCACAACCAATCTTTCCTGGAATCTGAGTAGAAGACTAAAGCTTTTCTAGGATAATTTGCTGTACTCGCACCATGCAGCCTGGTCCTGCAATTATGTCGTGAAATGGTGATGGTTAGGGAGAGGCAATTGGACTGGGACTGTTTGACCCCAAACACAGCTAAAGGGAGATTATCTCTGAGTCCTTTGGGCCTTCTCACACCCAGCAGAAAGAGCTGCACAAAACAGCCCAGCCAGCCTCAGTCCCAGCCGCAGGGATTGTGGCACCCAATCCAGGTGTCCCAAATGTTCCCCTGAGTGGCACAATCTCAATTTCCTTTGCAGGCAATCAAGAGAAATAGGAAAGTCCAGAGCTAGTTGGAAAATTGCTTAGTAGATGTCTAGGATGAGCTGTGTTAATTTCTGGAAGTTTTTATCCATCTCTGAAAAATGGTGGCTTCTTAGACTTTAACACCTGAGGTTTTGTGGGTTTTGGGTGGTAAAAGGGGCTCATTCCTAGACTGAGTTGTTTAAGGTTCTTTATTGGATGCACTTTTCATGCATGTTGATCTCACTTAGGTTGGACATTTAGGTTGGACGTGAGAAAGAATTTCTTCATAGCAAGGGTGATAAAACATTAGAACAGGCTGCCCAAGGAGGTGGTAGAGTCACCATCCTGGAGGCGTTTAAGGAATAACTGGATGAGGCATTCAGATCTACTTGACATGGTGGTGTTGAGTCACAGGTTGGACTCAATAATCTCAGGCACCTTTTCCAACCTTGTTGACTCTGTGGTTCTGTGATTCTGTCAAATACATAAGTTCTAAAACATAGACATATGGAGGCATATACAGCAGATATGCACTAACAGCCTTGAATCCCTTAGAAATTGAATTCTAGCCTTTCTTTTCCTGTAGAGACTCTTCAGAAGGTCTCCTATCAACCCAAATGTCATCCTACAGGGATGGTGGGGCTGCTGGTCAGTGGCTCAGAGGCTCAGCACAGGTTGGAGCATTTAACCATGGACCACTGCCCAAGCACAGACCATCACTGCCATATCTGTAATGACAGAGCAAATACAAAATACATTTTCTGTGTTTGTTGTTTGAGAAAAGGCAGGTAAAGTCTAGCTTTTTCTGTCTCTAGTTGGAACTCAATTAACCCATTTGTCCCAAGAGAAGTCTCTAAATAGCATTGTCTGTTATTGTTAGTATTATTAAAACATCTTCCTCAGCTCTCCACCTGCAGCTAACAGGCAGAAGCTGTCATTTGAACTGCTTCTAATTTCCTGCAAGCATTTCTAAAATCCTTTGGAAAAAGTGTATTGATAAGAGAAGAGACCATGATGTAAACTAAAAATTCAAAGGCTGAAAAGAATTATTTGCTTTTGCACTTCAAATGTATGATTACTACTCAATCAATACACCAATTCAGTCCTGATATAAAAGGATATTTCCTCTTCAGATGCTTCACACATTTGTCTGAACACCTCTTGCTTTCATTTTTCTACCTTTTCATAGCAATGCTCATTCCTGCCACTGGGTTATTTAAGGTTCTTTATTGGATGCACCTTTTCTGCGTTGATCTCATTAAAGAAGGAATTTCATTCATTGTGCTTAGTATGTATCGATGCACATCACATTTCCTTTGGTTAATTTGGACTGAGAAGGAGCTGCCTCATGGCAAAAATTATTTAGCTCCATGTATATCATCCTTAATAGGGCACTGACAAATCCAGCCTCAAATAGCACCAGTAGCAATTCCACAACCTGCCTCAACAGCTTGTTCCAGGGCTTAAAAAGCCATACATTTATAAAGGTATTTCTTAACATTTCCACTGCTGCAGTTTGCACGTATAAACTCCAGGGTCTGTCTGACTCAACTGTGGGGTGTAATTTTTCACAGTACCTATGTATATGCAAATACTCCTATGATATTTTATATGTAGGGCTGCACTTATTTCAGTTTGGATATAATTTCCTGCCAGATCTTTTTCTCACAGATATTTTACTATTAGTTCACACATTCCTGTGAGCTCCATACACACTGGAAGATTGATGGTGGCTTCTGGTCTCTGCAGGAGCACAGTGGATCTGCAGGAAAGAGCAGATGTGGAGTAGGCTGAGGATGTGTGCTGTGTTCTTTAGTGTGTTGTGGAAATATTCAGCCTTGCCCTACTGCTTCCTTTGAGCTGGGAAGGAAAGGTGGGCTCTGTTACTCAGGCAGCACAGAGTGAATCTTCTATGCTCCATCAAGCAGGCTGTCTGCTTGCCTTAGATACTGTGATCGTCTGCAGAGAAATCCAAAATTGTGCCTCTGGGTTTTGGGCAAAAACTAAAGCCAGCAAGTGTATTTGTTTTTCTCCTGGAATATATTTTGTGTGCAAATCATTCCTGGAATTCACTGTTGTGAGATATGGTTGTGGATCAAAATTCAGCATGATAAAAAAGATTGGATTTTTACACAGCTAGCTAAATCATCTTCATTATTTTGAATAATATTGCAACACTAAACCATAACCATAAGGAAGAAGCATAAAAATTAATGACCATGCTAAAAAACTGGTTCAAAAATTGGTACAAAGAAATTTCACTTGTGAAGAAATTTTCCCATAGCTGCCTACTTTTAGTCTAATAATTTTCCCCTGAAGAGTTTGAGAAAGGATACAGAACTCAATAGACCATTTTCCAAATGTTCTAAATCAATATTTATCTGCTATATTCATCTGCAATGTTAAAAACTTTGCATAGAATCAAGGTTTAAGGAGTCTATTTCAAATACCAAACGAACTAAAAAGACTTTACTCAGCATTGTATCATTTATATGTCCTTTGTCACTAGCTAGTTGAGATTTTAATAATTCAGTTTTGTCTTTCCATTCCTGATCCTTTTTCACTCCATTTCCTTCCTGTGAAGTGACTTCTCCTCTCTAGTGGGATAACTGCCTGCAGTCATATCCAGTGTGCAGGACCCGCACTGGCTCAGGGCTCATTGCTCCATGAGCAGCAACAAATGACAGCAGCAGCCCATGTTATTCATGCCACCATCATGTGCCTGTGTTCCTGGCCTTTGGGGAAAGGTACTCCCAGGTATAAAAGCTGACTTTCCATGGCTTAGTCCTGGGGGACTTGTAAAAACAGGTCATGTTTCATCCACACTCATCTGGTGGTGAGATGAGGAAGGAGTTGCTGTTTTGGATGCCCAAAGAAGCAGGGAGAGCTGCAGCAGCTGAAGGTGCAGGCTCAGGGCTGAAGGGGGTGAAAACCTCATGCCTTTGCAGCTCTGGATCACTAAAAATACTCTTTAGTTTTTGTTCTGCAAGAGTGAGCACACTGTCCTCACTGTCTTGGCTGGTTTTCAGTGAGGATAATTGCATTTGTCTCTTCCTCTGATTCCCCCTGCTGTGCAGGTCAGATGCGGTGCTGGTGAGCACTGCCTGGCTCCAAGCACCATGCAGGTGCTACTCTGGGAAGCAGATGCTGGTTTTTACACAGACATGGATGGATTTCACTGGTGAATGCAATGGCCACATTATGTGGCTCAGCAGTCTCTGAAATCACTCTGAGTTCCCTGAGAACACGTAGCTATGCCTCAGCATGTTGTCCTTGCATTTTCCTGCAGTCATCCCTGGCATTTCATCACCAGGAAATTTTTTGCTCATACTCTAAATTCCTAAAGTCCAAGGCAGACAAGCATTCCTTTACAGCCTGGTATGACACTTGGATCTGCCTGGGATACCCACATATCCCAGTCTATATTCAAATGCAAATTTGTCCTGGAAATGTTAAATACCATAGCTTTTCCTGGTGTTATTACCTCCATTGCTGTTGATACCCTGCTTTTAAAGAAAATTATTGTGTTAGCATTGCCATGAAACTATTCAGTACTATAGCATTTTGCAAACTGCAGAAACTCAGAAACTGCAGGTACAACCTACTAGAGGGAGCACTTGCATTGTTTTATAAAAGGGGACCTAATGGCAGATTAGTGCACCTGGTGATTCCCAGAGGGTGAAATATTCTGTATTTCTTTAAGTTTCTAGCTGATATTTTTGCTGTTACTCTTGAGAAATTATTATCCTTCAGGGAAGACATACAGTTTTAAGAAGCTGAAGGTGGAGAGATGCTTTGCATACTGTGTGCAGAGCAATGAAACCTTCTGTCCTTCTACCATAACTGGAAACTGTTTAAGACACAGCTCTCTGCTAATGCAATTTAAACCTTCTAAAACTTGACTGGGAGACTTGGGAACAAAAACCCTGTTTGTGCTTAGAGCAGACATCACTGGAAAATGAAACTGTGCAAAGAGCAAAACCCAAACCCATCTAAAGCACAGCTTTGTTATGGAAGCAGCTGAAAAAGGAGGCTCCAAAGGAGAGAGGCTGGCTGCTCTCTTGAAAGCATTACCAGAAAGTGCCATGTTGGAGCTGTACAAAAGCTGAGTATTTTGGAAAGCAACCCACCAGTGCAAATATCCCTCCCATCACACTCCCAGTCAAGATGCCATTTTTCAGAGTGGGAACTGCTGGGCTCACCTCATCTACTGCAAAAATAGAATCATAGAATCACAGAATGGTTCAGATCAGAAGAAACCTTAAGTGTTATCCTGTTCAAATTCTTCTGCCATGGACAGGGACACCTTCCA
>VWYI01011145.1:13828-36289 GCA_013399455.1 Anthoscopus minutus | reverse complement strand
TATCCCATGTTTCTGGGTGAAGTATATCTGCTGTGAGGTCTATGACCCCAATCTCTAAAAGTCTTACAACGGTGAGAGTAAAATCTTTGGGTTTGCAATCTATACCCCACTGCTTACTAATCTGAGATACGACCTTTGCAAGTGCTTCCATCCTCCTCGCTGGTCTGGGAGCGTCCTCCCTGCCAGGCTGGTCCAGCCGCTCCGGCCGCCATTCACCCATGCAGGCGATTCCCGATTCCTGTGTAACGTCCCAGGTTTCGGCACCACTTGTTGCCTTCTTGAGGTGTGACGACCTGGTTTCAGGAACGGCACGGCGGTCTCCCCCAGGCTGCTCGGTCCATCAGCTCCTAGACACCAATGTGGTGAAGGACAAATGGTGTTTATTAGGGTGATGGCTGTGAGTTTTATAACTTGGTATGTGGTGTCATTTACATCTGCTTGCGCTGCGAGGTGGGTGGTACTGAATAACTGTGGGGGTTAAACAACTTTGAATGAGAGGGAAGGATTCTATCTGTCCTGTACATCTCTAGATCTTCCGATTGCCTGTCCCTGATTGCCCACAGCATCCCTCTTCCAGCAGCTGTTTACACTCAGTCCTGACTGTTTATTATTATTAATTATTAATAACTTAATTAATAATTAATTATTTTAAATTAATTTATATTTGCCACTGATATTAGCTGAACACTAAGCATATGAGTTAGGAGAAACATTATCTTTAATTTGTTATATTGTTTCTGAAGTGGTTGTTTCACTTTCTAAATGTAAAAAAACCCCAAAACAACTGGAATGTATTTTTGCAAATTCCTTCTTCAGCATCAGATTGACTTTTCTTCTGCCTCGAATCATTGACAAAAAATGTTTACTGCCAAGATATCCACCATGCACATGAGCTCAAAGAAGCCATAGGAAAACACTGAGGCATCTGAGTCTATTGTAAACTGAAGCAGTATGAATGTTATGTTAAACTCCAAACCATACAAACACAGCTGAGTCAAGCCTTTCTGTCCTTTTTCCAGAGCAGTGGTGAATCACTGAGATTTAGTATCCTGGGATGCCTTTTCTTCCCCAGATCTCTTGCTCTAGGCATGTTCCAACTACACTTGTGCATGAGAAATTGCTGTCTATCTTGTTATCAGACCATGAGAAAAAAAACTCTAAAGAATTAATCTCTTGATGCTACTCATTGACATAGAGAGGTGAATTAATGCAGGGCTGGCAGCATTCCTGCTGACATGTTCTCATGGCTTATGTTCTATTCAGAATTGAACAAGAAGTCACTGCACATAGTCCTTTGAATATTGAAGAGCAGCAACAGAGAGGAAACCGAGCCATTTGAACGTTATTGGTAGGAACCTATATGCAGATTCTGAAGAGGATTACATTGTCAAACACACACAAAATGAGCTAACGTAACCAGAAATAGGGATTTTACTTAGAACAGGAATGTTAATAAGCAGCAGGTGGGCATTCAGTATGCACACATACAGATGACTCCATTCTCCTGTACAGTCTGCACCGTAGATATGGATACTGGGAACCTGCATGTCCGAATTTTTTCATGAGTCTTTTCACACATCTTGGAAGGCAAATTAACAGGGCTCTTCCGTGATACTGGCTGAAGAATAAGAATCTAGACTTGACAATATCTGATTCATATGCTTTTTTTTCAGGGGGTGGTTCTGGTATGGGGTTTGCAGATGATTGTTGACTTCAAACAGTATCCATCAGACTAGCATAAAGCATATTGGCTATGCCATAAATACTAAAGTCAAAGCCAGCATATATTTTTTGTTCTACTAGAAACAATGAATTTACTAGTGGTTGCAATTCAGTGAGTAAAGGAAGTCTTTACAGAAAGCTTTATCCACTTGTAATTACAACATCAGGGACCTAATTAATAATTTTGTAAAAAAACTTTTACTCCAATCTGACTGCAGTAGAATTTGTCACACTGGTCAGTACAGGAGCCTCACTGTGTTGTATTTCACATGCATATAAAACTGCAGCTATTGCACCAAAATTCATCTGAGTCCTAAAGACATTAAACTGCCTTCATGAAGTGATATTTCAGGACTGTAGAAGATTCAGAAATTTATTCCAAGCTCAAAAACCATTGTGAGGAAAGATCATACTCTCCAGCTATTACAGATATCAATCCCAGTCCTCAAGTATTAGTAAAGTTTTGTGTCATTAATATTTCCTCTTGCTTGCAAACCAAGAAAGATATCATTTATCTACCTAGTAAAAATAAATTTAAAGGCCTATATTACACAAATGTACAAAGAGCAACTTGAGGTCAAAAGTGAGGGATTACATCCACCACTTAGGGAGGCCTGATTCCTCACATCAGCTAGGAAAAGGGTCATTGCACTGACCCACATCAGGCCAGCACATTCATGTTAACCTCTGCACAACCCAGTTAACAGAAACTGCGGGCTAGGGAATGTAACTAGGACAAGATTAACAGGCTGAGAAGAATAACTCCATCCTCTGTCATCTTTCCTTAGTTCTTCAAAAAATGTTACTTGGGTCATGGCTAAAATACACAATTATCCAACCTCTCTGAATTACCAAAGATATTTTCCCTTCTTCTTCTTCTGCAGCAGAATGACTACTAATTGTAGCTGATATTTAGAACAAGCCCTTCAACCAACACTGGATTCACTGAAGTAGGAAAATACTACCATTTTCTAAGTGCAGAAATGTGAGTCCAGTCTCTGTTGACTTGCCTGGTACAAATGATCCTTCACAAGGAACAGTTCTGAGGCAGCAGCAAATGGTCTTTGCTTTTATTAGAGACATCTAGATTAGCACGTAAGCCTAGGGCTTTTTATAAAAATAAGTACTTAGTGGTTATTAACAGTATAAGATTAAAGTTAAAGCAGGTAACTGTAGACAATAAGGCGTTTCCTCAGCAAAGAAAGTAACTTCTGTGTAACAAAGAGCTTTTAATTTTCACTTCTGGCTTCTATCAGCTTCAGATGCTCTGCAGTTGTTTGGAGTTTACTGCAGTGATAAGAGATGCAAGAAGCAGCAGTTCTTATGCCTGTAAGAAATGTACCTCAATGGAGCCAGGCCAATTTATATTAAAGAGTGATGTGGCCCTGATTTCTTAAACAGAAGGTTATTTTTCCCCCATCCTGATGTTTCCATTGCTTGTCCATTCAGGTTTGCACAAAATTAATTGTAACCAGATGATAAAGTAAGTTTGAAATTCTCATTTTTTGAGCCTTTCCATTTCCATATGGACACATGATCTCTAATATAAGGAGATCAATGGTTTAGTGAGTCATGATGCTCCAACCCATACAGCTGGGACCTCCACACTCAGCACACAAGTGTTCCTGTGCAGAGGGAATGGAGGATGTAGGTTATTTCCATCAAATCAGTCCCTTTGGAACAGAGCGGTTTGCAAAGCTTTTCTGCACTGCCATAATGATCACACACAAAGGGACTTGATTAAGAAAGGAGGAAAGAATTCCCGGAAAGTAATTCCTGCAGCCTTATGATACAAATACTGTGCAATAGTGACTGAGAGTTATTCACCATTAAATGAAAAGCTCGATTTCTCAGATTTGCAGACACTGCCTTGTCACACTGTTTTACTAATAGCAGCCACCAGGACAAGCCCTTCTGAAGTCTACAACAGCTGACTGATATCCTCTTTGAATAAACCTGTTGGTTTCAGTGCCACTTTCAAATGGTGAAATGTTCAACAGCAGCATAAGAACTGCTTCTCTTGCCATCATCCTCTTCAGAACAGCTGGTACATGAGACTGAGCAGCAGAGGTGCCTGTAGTTCCCATCAGGGAACCATACCTGGAGAAGGCTGACTGGGCAGAAGAGAAAACTTTTCCACTGTTTGACAAAACACTTTGTCCACTTCCACAATATTATAATGCTACAACTCTGTCCTTCACCACTTTTAGCTGTCCCTCCTTTCCACCACTCTCCCAAACCTTGATTGCCTGTTTTATGTGCTTTTTAAAAATACCTTTGCTTTTGCTTCCATATTCATGGATACTTTTTAGAAACTTAATTCAAAAAGGCATTATTTCTCTTTCAGCACATTCCTCAAGGCCTACACCCACCAGGATATCTGAAGAAACAAGCTAATAATATCTTGTAAGTCAATGAGCAAAATGGCAAGGAATGTTTCTCCACTGCCTCTTCAGAGAGTGAGGTCTGGAAGTTAAGGTTTCAAACTGCCCCTAACAAAAACTCTAGAAACTGCCATATTTTAGAAAATGAGGCACTCTGTTTGAATGTTATTAAAAGAACTTGTAGTTGATTAACTGTTGCAAAGGTTGAGAGGAATTTTATTACAAGAACTTTCAGTTAAGTGGTTAGAACATGGCTATGCAAAAACCTAGTGAGGATCTTCCAAATACTTTAAGACAGATTCTGTGTTCACCCTTTGTATTAGATTATCTCTTGACTGACAGATGTCATCACCATGCTTTTTAATCTCTATATTAAACACTTCAAGGTGTTTAATATGCACAACCAACAAGGAATTGGGCTTGCAAGGACTGTACATTTTAGCCTGTGCAGTGTACTGGAGAGATAGACTACAGCAAGGTATGGACAGCTCTGTTCATTATATCTCCAGATGAGAATGTAAAGAAGGGTTGGAATTTAGGTCCTGGAAAGTTCCACATTTCACAGCCTTGTGTAAATTGACTTCAGACCTTATCCTTCTCAAATACTCATGGGCTTTACACAGGCCTGGAAAACCAAGATGTTTTGTCATGGAGCAATAAATCCAAACTAAGTCTAGAGGGTTCTATAAATTACCACAGAATTGCCTGCAAGGCAACACAGAGCAAGAAAATTGTCCTTGTTGCTTAACTGAAGATACAGGAATTTGCATTAGTCTATTCTCTTGCACTTTCTTCAGGAACACCGTAATGATACTGAGTTTGTTCACATTCTTTAAATCCAGACAAGCTCCCTTGACTTCTGTGGAGTTTTATGTGGATTTACACAAATGTAAGTAAGGATGAGATCTGGTCCTAATTTAGGACCTGTCTGCCAGCACAGACTGTGCTGAGTTTATTGCAATGTTAATTTTCTATCTTTCTTTGTGATTCTTCAGAATATGAAACAAACTCAAGGCAATGTTATCCCTATTTGCTATGACTGGTAAATTCAGCCAGAGCACAAGATGGTCTGGTACTCAACTAAAACAGAATGGCTTAGAAAAATATCCACATAAAAATAATAGCTAAAACTTTCACTCTGAAAAGTGATTTACTTTCTGTGAGGAGAAGCTCTGTGGACATACTCTCAGCTGCTGGAAAATCAATCTCTTAAGTACAAGTTTGCATGACTATAGCCCATGGAATAGTTTGCCACACTCTTCATCTACCACCATGCAAGGTGGTCAGGTAGATTTTTGTCTGAGTGATAAATTCTGGATTTGTTTGATGTATGAATCTTAAAAATAAAATTTCAGCCTTGAAATCAAAAATTTTGTGATTGTGGGCCTTAAGCCCACAACTGGTTCTTAAAATTGGTGTCTTTTTCCCCAGATCACCTGCCATTTTCATCCCCCTTTTATGCTTTAATGTTGTTTGTTAGAACAGCCTGATCCTCCCTTTTGAATCTGAGCTTTAAGGGTGAAGAGGAGAAAGTTGTTGTGTGTTTTTTGTTTTGTTTTTATTTTTGTTGGGTTTTGTTGTGGTTTTTTTTTTTAATATATGTTTTTTGGTAACTTTCTTTTCTTAGATTAAAACCTGAGGCCTCAAACTGCAGCTGCTCAGGTTGCTACAGTTCCACTCTTATTACAGTTGCTCTAGAAAAAGTTTTTGCATGTTTTACAATTCACTGCATCCAAATAAATCTTATCATCTGCTTGCATGCAGTGAAGGCATCAGGCGAGTATCTTGCATTGTGCCTCTCCAGAAGGTAACTTTGTGATGTGACCTTTGCATGAAAGCCTTCACAATTTCATGGGAGTGTGTTTGAATGAGAAAAAAGAGAAAAATCTGTAGGATATATAGAACTGAGCCTCTGTTATTAGTTTTCTTTAGGGTGTTATAAAATATAATACAAATACTTTAGTGGTGCTGAGTACTAGTACACTGTGCTAGCTGACTCTGATAGGTGTGGAGCAGCACCATCAGCTATCAATGTTTGCCCAAATCTTGCTCATGAAACCAAGTGCTCCACGTTCTGATACCTTGTCTTTGTCTAAATGTATAAAAGCCTGAATTCCCCTAAGTAAACCGACTAAGAGATACTGGGTAACTGCTGCTGTTTGCTTCATACTTAGGGTAGCCAGCCCTTGCAAGGATTAATATTTATCTTTTTTTTCAGATGAAGTTAAGTCATGCCAGACCGTGGTCACAGATGCCTGCCTCATGGCTTCATTCATAAAATGAGTTTCATAACTCTTGGCAGTGACATCACTGGCAAGTAAGAACTGCCTTCCCTGTTCCCCACTCTTCTGGCACTTTTTAAAGGCCACCTAGAGCTACTCTGTGAGCTGATAGAAATGAAGGCCTTTATTATTTCATACCTTCTCTCCTGAATGCTGTATGCAGCCTCCTTTTTGGAGAGGCACTGAGAAGAAACTTTAAGGGGGCAGCTATTAAATTGTTCTGTCTGTTGGTCAATCTTGAAATTTTTACTGCTGGTTGTTGCCACTTTGGACCAAGTAGAAAGAATGGCTGGAAGCTATAACCACAGACACCATCTAATACATCCAATACAGACAGTTGTGAGTGCATGGTATTCTGGGATACATCCTGTGTCTGAAGAGCACATCTTTATTTGTCAAAGCCAGGCTGCAACTGCATTAGAATTACATATAAAAGTCTACTGATAAGTAGTTATAGCTGGAAATATGGTTTGTGCTAGAAATTGCATCAAGCACTTTTTGTCTTCTGCAAATTCTGTGGTGAAAACTTCTTACATAAATGAGTGAATCTATACCAAATGGAATGCTTACAGAGAAATATCTTCTCCTGCTTTTTAAGGCAAGCAGATGCATACTTGTAACTTGGCAGACTGGGAGAAATTTTGTTTGGATTTATCTCTGGTCTCTGTTCCTTGTTTGGTCTGCAGGGAAGCACACTGGCTCACCCTTAGATGCCTTCTGGAGCAGAAGGACGGGAAAAAAACCGAAGAAAATGAAATCATCCTAACAGCTTATATCCAGCTCTATTGGTAAGAAAATGCATCAGCATACTAACAAGCTGAGGGTTTGAGGAATTTCTGGAAAAGTTAACTTTTTGCTCTATTCTTGTTAATGTCACTATCAGACTTGACTTACTTAGTCACGTAAAAAAAAAAATACTAACACCACTCCAAAAATCTCCCTATTGCTGATTTACCAGACCAGGCTAAGAGTTACTGAAGTGGAGAGTGGGAGAGCAGGAAGACCTAGCTGTAAGAAGTATTATAATTTCGGGAAGCCTAAAGAGATAGCATGTCTTAGGTAGTATCTGTTTACATGCCATTGGCTCCCATTAAAGACAGGAGTGTCAGAACTCCACTAATTTGAACACTGACCCTCCAAGTATATTTCTAAGCTGTGCCAGAAACTTCTCCCTTTAAAAATAGATTTAATTTTGTATTGGATCAGAGCTAAAAACATCTCACAACCGACCAGTTGCAGGAACTCTCCTCCAGGAAAACAGCAGAATGCTTTCAAATAGATCTGTTCCCAATGTACCACAGATTTGGAAAAGCTGCTATTCCTTCACTGCTGACATCACTGAAGGAGGCTATAAAAAAAAATTAACTTCCAATTACAGAGCCTGGGACTTGTGCCTTGGCTGTACAGCAGAGATTTGAGAGTTGCATCTAAGTTTCCAATGGATGCAGTCACGCTTTACTAGAAGTTATGAGGGCTTTCAGATTCCACTGGAAGCACTGGTACTCCTGGCTGGCCAGAAATGGAGATCCCACATGGGCTCCTGCAGCCTCTAGACACTGTGATCCTGGGAGGTCCAAGGTGCTGTGAGACTGGAGGCCAAAGGGCTGCTGTGCCAAGAGATGAACTGTGACTACAGGAACTATGGCTTGGCTACAGGAAGAAAGCCTGAAATGGCAGGACTTGCTGGTTGTTCACTGGAGTCAGAGATGAGGGAGAGGGGCAGGAGGAGGAGCAGCCTTTGCCACTCTCCTTCCTACTCCATCAGATTATCTTTGGAAAAGAGGAATCTGAGGGGGTAGCTATGAAAAACTATTGCTCTGAGCTACACTGAGATCTTTTACAGTTTCTGAGGGATAAGTGTAAAGAGCTTCATCAAAAAAGTTACAGGAAGGGGTAGGATCACTATACAGCCAAAGCTGACTCTGATTTTTGGTTTGTTTTGGGAGTGTTTTGGGGTAAAAGTGAAAGATGTTAATTAAATACATGGTGAATGGAAAGCGCTAAACTTGTTTTAACAGCCTTGTTAAAAAGCTCTCCTGCAGCAAGTTCAATAAGCTCCATGGTGACAGAAAGCAGTAGCAAAGTGCTTGACAGCACCTCTCAGCAACTGAGAGCAGCTTGGACTTTACAAGGACGCTTTGTTCCATGTACGTAATTTGCTCATTGCCTCCCAGACTTGCAGATGCAGGAGATGTCAGCAAAATTTCTGATATCCTGAAACAATACCTTTTCAGAGTGAAGAATGATGGGACTTACTTGTATGACCCAAACTTTCTAGATATCTGTAACCCACCTCTTGCATCAGATACAACATTACAGGTATAATTATTACTTCTTAAAAGCTGATTTCTGCTCTTAAAACACACTAGGAAGTAGCACTGAGTGTGTAATGTTCCTTTGTAAAGGTAAAATATGAATTATCTGCCCCCATCTGAAATGCTTCATTACAGGTGTAGCTATGAAGGTGTCTAGCAACCTGCTGTATGGTGCCCCAGAAGTGCTGAGCTCTCTCAGGTTAAATTCATTGGCCAATAGGAAAATTCATATGTGAACTGCTGGATCTATTTCTATGTCACCACATCTAATCTCATGACAGCATCTGATTTGAAACTGCTGATTGGAAAGGACTTTGGAAAGTTCTTTTATGTTATTTACCATGTGTTTTTTGATAAAATGGATACTGACAGGCAAGATCTTGGAAAAGGCTGAAAGTGTTCCAGGTGTAGCTGTAAGGTTTGGAGCTCCAAGGTGGGTCCTACTCAGAGGGAGATGGTGGCACAGCCACTGTTACCCAGGAGAGCTCAGAGGCTCTCATTCAGGATTGTTTATAGGGTCCCAAGACTGTTGGTTTTGGTCACCAGTAAGTTTCCATCCTGGTCTAACCCAACAAGTGGTAATTACTGAGCTTTTATTCCCAAAGTGCAGGAACAATGATGCCACTCCACTTGAGTGAGATAAATGGTTTACCGTGGCTACAAAGGAAAATTACTTATCCTTTGTTTCCCACCTTTCTTGGGCAGCTGATTGTTCTTACCTCTATCATAGCTCTTGCTATGGTCAGGGAGTGCCTTGCAGCTGGACTGGTTCGCTCACAGGACTCTTCACTCCTCAGATGATTCAGTCAAGGCTTATCAGAAGCCTCTGAGACCCTAGAGGGGTCTCTGAGGCCCAAGGATGAGAGGGGTGTGTATGCATACACCCCAACACCATCACAAGTATTTGTGTATTTAGAACAAGTTAATTTCTCTCATATTGTCAGTTACTTTCTTCTCTTAGGTGACAAAGGTCCTTGAATTGCCTCTAAATGCTCCTGCCCTAAAAACAAAGAATGGAATTTATTCTGTTTGTCTTGCATAAACCTTACCTTACACTTGCAGCAGTGTTAAAATAATGCTATGGCTGCAAAGTCAAGTTAGAGTAGAAATCCATATTACAGATATTTCTGCAATATTTGATTAGCATGTTATAGGTGTTATGGTACTGTCTTGAATTATACAGTCACAAATTATTTCTTCTGCATGCTTCTGTCTCTGCTGATCAATCCAATCTGTGTGCTAGACAGCACTGCTTCTAATAAGGAATGAAAAAAAAATTACAGTCTTGAAGTTCAGGCTATCCATCCCTCCTTGGGAGGTAGATCTGGTCTCTTCACTTATCATGGAGTTCTGGTGCTACTCTGGACAAAAACACCTGCACAGAATTTAGTGTGTGTGTGATCGGCAGTACCTTGTTCTTTGTTATCTGGATTCAAAGTCTGAGGATCCAGCTCTGACTTGGAGAAACAATTAAGACAGCTACTGCTGTAGTCAGTGAGAAGTACCTTGAGTATTTAGGGTACTATAACATGCAAAGTAGTAGTAAAAAACACTCTAGTAAATAGGCAACCAAATTAAGAAATATTATTTTACTTTAATTTGTACATGAATAATTTCCTCTTATCTCACAGGAAGTTTAAAATAAATGACTTAATAGATTTCATTGCAAATAAATAAGTAGCTTCATTTCTAGCCATGGTTTAGAGAATAAGCACAAAAGTTGTACATTTGACAATAATGAGAATTTTTTTTGAAGCAAGCACCATCTATCCTATGTACTAAAAAACAAAGCAGTAGGATGGGGGAAAAAAAATATGTGTTCCTATAAAGCCATATCATAGTGCAAATCCATGGGGAAGCACATCAGGGATGAGCCGATAATGCTGATTTATATTTCCTGTCTTCTTAGTATCTGAGCTGGAACCTCACTCTAATGTTCTTGTGAACATTTTGCAATGGATTTATTTAAATTTGCTTACAATAACAAAGAAACCTGGCAGTAGATTTTGATGTGGTGTCAGGGCAATGGCAGTGGCTGGCTCAGCAGACAGAAGTGTCCGGCACTCACACCAGGGCTGGGCCAGCCTTGAGCAGAGCTCTGGACCCAAGTGCTGGCTCAGAGCCACGCTCCATGAACACCCAAACACCGAGGGCAGGAGCAAGGATGAGAGAGAGGTCTCTCATGGGATTTACAAAAAGCTTTATTCCCTTGAAAGCTTTCCCACAACAACAGCCCAGATCTCAGCTTACAGCCACTGATATATGGGGGAGGAGCAAAGGGGAGAGGATGAATGAGCCTATGAGGTGAAACTCAGGGGAGGAGAACAAGGAGGGGTTTGCAAAGTATAAACCAATAAAGGATTACAGTGGGTGGGAAAAGGTTACATAAACCAATGAGGGACTGGATAACAGGGGATGGATAGGGAACGTGAGGGAACAAGGAATAGTTTCCAAAGTGGATTGGCAACTGGAATAGGATACACCTGGGATAAACTATTAACATTAACGGGGGGTGGGGGAGGGGTTAAAACGTTACAATATAAAAAGTAATTTAATCAAATATAGTAAGCAAAAAACATGTTGCAACAGATTTCTCCCAGACAGTCTGTATTCTGCAGCCTCTAGTTAAACCATTTATTCTCACCCACATTCAGTAACTTATAATAAATTACCTTTTTTTTTATTAATCTTGACTATATTTACATAAATGCTCTCATTTGGAGCATTTAAATCAGATAGTGACTGCTGTAACAAACTCAGCTCCTTCTTGTTTAACAATATAGCTAAAATATAGAACTGGACTTCTAAATCCAAGGGATTCTTTCCAAACCTGCACAGGAATTCTTCTGACTCTGGCATCCTGTGGTGTGCAGTGCTTGTTTTTGTTCCAGCTAACAGGTGAGGAGAAACTGAGTGAAAAGGAACAATTAGCCACAAAGAGACTGAAACCTTGGGAAATTCCTGTTAGTCAAAACTTTTTACTATCCTATCTTTCCACAAAAATTAGGACTAACACTTAGGTAAAACTATCTATAAGTACCTGAATTTCCTCCAAAAACCTTTTCACCCAGAACACAGTGTGTCGCTTAATTGGTTTGTCTTCTTCACTTGGTTTCATCTCTACTATGAGTCACTGTAAGGGATGTAGCAGGAGAAGGCAGCAATGTTTTAGAAAGCTGGCTTATAAAATGCTACCCACAAACTCACTAGCATTTTCTATAATCAAGATTGCATTAGTAGAATAAATCTAATTTTACTTTTATTGTTTCTTATCAGGAATGGGGAATTTTAGATCGATCCATATTGGAATATGAGTCAATATTGGAGTTGATAACTTGCTCAATAAATCCAGTAAATCTCAAGATTACAGAGCCTTTTATGCTTTATGTAGTTTAAAAGACTTGTTAATGAAAGAGAATTGGAGACAGCTAATGAAATAACAGACTAAAAATTTCTTACAGAAATTTCTTATTGTGATATATTCTAGAAAAACATTAAAACTCAAAAATATCCTTACAGGTATTTTCTTTCTTTTGTAGAATGCAAGACCTTCATACTATAACTTTCTGAGCTTTTATGGGTTAGCTAGTGTTCAAGCAGTTAAAGCTGAAATCTCAAGACATGGCTGTGATAATTTTGTCCAAAATCTTCTTTCAGCGAAACAGGATCTAGGTGATTCTGAATGAAGGCCCAGATTTTTAAATGTAAAACAGAAGGTGGGTGTCCAGTTATCTCTGGGCAGGAATCTGTAATATTTAATGGAATGACAGCATATGTTATATCAAACCACTTAGTTACAGCATGCATTAAAGGAGATTGTAACTGAGATCTCGCACCAAAAGTCATGTACAATACATAATCTGGCTCTCAGCTCTTGGTGATGTCAATCCAAGCAAGCATGATGTAAATGTGGTACAATGCTTCATTTCTCTTTAGGCATGCAAGGGGGCATAGGGCACAGCAGCTGGCTGGATACAAATAACTTTCCTTCTGAAGTAAAATTTCTTTTGTATTACATCCTTGGGCTACACTCACAGCTTCCCTTGTAGGCTAGATGCTGACTTCACAGGAATTACAAAGACAGCTACACCCCAGATCAGGCCTTTGCAGAACTATTTAAGCTACAGAAGAAATCACATTAGCAACCATGTAAAAGCAAAGGTTTGTGTACTGGAAAACTGATGAGACTTGGCCATTCAATAGCTTTATTCTGCAGCTGCACAGTGACCATCAGCACACTGAGTCAGACAGACAAATTGACTGACCATCACTGTGTAGGGTCACAGGTTCCTTCCTTGTGCTGCAGTTTCAGAGAATTCCAAGATCTTAACCTCTGTCTCTGCACTGCATTCTGCACTCATTTGCTGGCCGCCATTTGTATAAGCTCTCAGTTTGCTGATCTGTAGCTGTGCTTTAAGCTTGTTAAATTCATGCCTGGGCAGAAGAAGTAGCCATTGCACAACAAAAAACCACCAAGCAGGAAAAAACCCACCTTATTATTTAACACCACAGCTGATCTGTTCTAACAGAGCAGAGTAACACCTCTATGTTTGTCCCTCATTTATACAAATTTTATTTATGAAATTATTTTGGCCAACATTTTAAATTTCTGATTTTTGACAAACAGAAAAGAGGTTTCTGCCAATTCACTAACAAGTTCATACAATAATATTCCCAAGGTTCATTTCCCTGACCTAGTTAAATTCTTTAACAATAGCAACTTTTTCAAGCAGAATTTGAGTATTTGCAACTTCCTGTCTGGCTTTCTCTCTCCTCATTTTTACAGTAGTGGGTTTGGTTTAAATCCTATCCTCCCAGACTTCAGAATGGTTTATTTATTTATTTTTTACCTTCTTTCTCTCTCTCTCTCTTCTTTTTTTTTTTGTGTGAGTGTCTTCTCTTTGGTTTTGTTTTGCTCTCTTTTTCCATTACAGTTATGCCTCTCTGCAGTGGTTTCCCTCCCTTTCCCACTGCTGCACACATTGCTGCTGTTCAGAACAGATAAGGACTTGGTGACAGAGCTTCTTTGTTGTTTTGGATTTTTTTATGGTCAGAAAAATGCACAATACAAACTCCTTAATCAAAAGACACCCCATGTAGTTACACTCCTTAGTTTTTCAAAGCAAACTCATGTGTTCAGACTTTTTTAAAAACAAGTTCAAACTAAAGTCAAGGTCAGAAATAGGGACTTTAACAGAGTTCATTTCTGCTCTCATTTACCCTTTTAATATGTTTTTTTTTTGCATTTATTAAAATGATCACACTTTCAATGTTGCTAATAGAAGGCAGGTGTGAGAGAGACAGGTACAAAGTAGAGCAAAACTTGAAGGTAATTATAACTCTGTTAGGTAAGAGCTGACTGTAAGGAAACCTTTTTGGTGCTGATGTGCTTAACACTTGTCAGCTTTAGAAATACACCTGCAGTTACACCCAGAGTTACTTTACAGATCACGTCACTCTGCAGCACATACACATAGACAGTGCTGCAAGTCTTTGAAAACTAATCTTTGCATTCAATCATGGGTAAACTCTAAGTGAACTGACACTGGCTTTTGAAAACATACCTTGAATTTCTGAAAGTATCTTTCTTCTTCACAGTATTTTATAAACTATTCTGTTTACTAAGATGACAAACTAGTAAAATCCAGTCAGCTCCAAGTTAGAAAAGAACAATCCCTTACAAGAAGGAACTGGCAGCTCCATTGTGAAAGGAATTTTTTCTCAATCAACCGGGGCAGATTGGCTTCCTGCTATGGAAAAAAATAAGGCACAAGTTAGTTGGTGTCTTTAAGATACTTTTTAGCAAGCTCAATAAGCTTTCATAATGGGTACTGCTTTGTTTCTTTCAAACCAGCAGTTTCTGGCATAACATAGGCTTGGATTTACTTTATCGTAACTTCTCAAAGAGCAAGATGTCAAGCATGTAATGTAACCAACATTACATCTCAGTTCATAGAGCTACAGCCAAATAATCAGATGCATTGCTTCTTTCAGCCAAAACCAACCAGCTGCATTTCTTAGCCTGATGACATCCTTTCAGGTGTTGTTTCCAAAGCTGGCAACAAACTCCCAAATACACAACTGACTTAATGTGTTGTTTAGTACAACACATTAACAACAGTACAGATCTGTTGCTTGGACAAATAGATCTACTATAAGAGATAAATCTGAGGTTGAATCAAATGTTGAACTGGTGTATTTATTTCTTTTAAGTGTTACATTTTACCTCTTAGACATCCTCCATTGCCTTTCTTTGTTGCTTCTTGAAAGAAACTCCTTCATTTTTCAAAGTTCACGGGTTTCAGCTCACTTCAATATTCTTTTATCACTGTGACTTTTGCTCCTGAACTTTCTGCCAGTTTTCTTATAATGCTGTTGGCCTGCCACTGTCATATTTAATTGTTCACATTTCAAAATAATAAAATGAAAATATAATGGATAATAATACATTTTTACTTCTTATTGTACATTTGGAAAAGTTTGATTGAACTTTATGTAATTATTTTTGTACTGTGTTTGGTTGGAATGTATTGGTATTCTTTGTCCTTAGTAACTTTCCAACTCCTTGCAGGAGAGTCCAGAGTTTATTAAATGTACCATTGTTATGACTGCTCTTGGGGTTTTAAAATAATAGTGTAGTTTAATGATATGAAAGGAGCAAGGCTTACAGGAAAAGGTCATAACACCATATTAATTGATTCAGACTGAAAAATGGAAATGATTTCAAAGGCCTTTCTTCACAAAAATTTCCTCTCACATTTCTTTTTAAATTAATGTGAAATAAAGTATATTAGGCATTGTAAATCTACAGGATGGGCCAGATGTTGAGTCTCAAGCTCAGGCAAATATTCAGCAAGTCTTTGTAATTCCTATCTACAGCTGAAATATTATTCTAAGATAGGCAACAAATTCTTTAGTAATACATTCCAGTGTTAGTACAATACAGTATCAAATAGCATTCCAAACTGGATTTCATAAATAGTTGCTGGGTTTAGTGAGAAGAATATCACCGCATTCTTTTAAAACACAGTGTCTTTGACCTTCAGGTTTACAGAACCCTCAATATTAGCATGTTGAAATTCCTTCCTGCTTGACTGGCAGCAGTGAAGGGTGAAAGGCAAAGAGCTGGAACCACTGCAGAGCTTCCCCACCTCAAACACATGTCAGTTTTCAGGTGAGGCTGCTTGTATTCTTCCTTCTTCCTCCCTGTTCTCACTGATCCTACCTTCCATCTTCCTTGTCCTAGGAATATAATTCTCCAAATATTTGTTAAGCCTTTCTAGAGGCTGCAATATAGTAATGTTGGAGAAGGTAAATTAGAGAAACCTTATAAATATGATGTTTAGCAAAAGATTCTGAAAATATGAAAGCTATAAACAAAGTAGAAATGAAAGCTAACTGAGATTTAGGATACTGTGTTAGTTACTATATAACCCAAGAAAAATAGCCTAGCCAGCTGAAGGAGAATCCTCTGGATTAAAGGATACCGTTCTGCTGACAGAGAATCCAAAGGTTGAAATAGAGATGAAAGTCAGTTTTGAGATATAAATCACCGATGTTGATTGGCAAAAGCCTGGCCAGACAAGGAAGAATCTGAGGAATGTGAATACAGTATGATAATAGAGTCACTCCTATAGGTTATATGCAAAACCCTTCGGATTTTGTGTCATAAATTGGTTAGTTAGTATAAACTAGAATATTCATTATAGAAAGAGATGTATGTATTGTAATGTATTGTAACAAGAGCTTCGCTCTTTTAACTCTCTCCCTTTTGCTGGCCCACTTTGGCCTTTTCCTGTCTCTCTTCTCCCACCTCTCTCCCTCCTCCTCCTACTTCTCTTAGCTCCCTCATCTCTATCCCCCATGCTCTCATGCTCAGCCCCTTCTTTCCACTCTATCTCAGAGCATGTTTAAGCTGCAGCTGGCAGCATAAATGGAGCTCCTCTATCCATTACCTTAATAATAAACTGTTTATCCCATGAGCAGCCTGGTGTGTTAGAACCCGAGCCTAAGAATTCCTACAAGTAATACAAGAATAATAACAAAATAAGAAGTGGTGTCTAGGGAACATAATTCAGACAGTTCACAAGGACACAGTGTGCTTACACAGGTTGAAAATCAGTGATTTCATAGTGGTCAACACAACTGTCCTTGCCAAAACACTGGATATGGAGTAAAAACTGTGCTTATATGTCATCTTCAAAACTGGCTATAATTACCAAAATTCTTCCTAAAACGATACCAGAATATCAATACAACTCTAGCATTTCATGAACATAACAGAATGGTCAAATCTATCAATGGAAATGCAAAACCTGTGAATCCTGACTGTACCCAAAAACAATGGAAATGGCTGACTGGAGAAACAAAGGAAAGGGGGGAAGCTTATGCCAAGAAGTACTTCAGGTCTTCAAAAGTCTATAAAATGGTATCATGAGTAGAATCATGGAATCACAGTTTGAATTGGAAGGGACTTTAAAGCTTATCTTGTTCTAGCCCCTGCCATGGGCAGGGACACCTTCCATTATCCCAGGTTGCTTCAAGCCCTTTCCTTGGACACTTCCAGAGATGGGGCAGCCACAGCATTTTGGGCAACCTGTGCCAGGGTCTCATCATCCTCACAGCAGAGAATTCTTTCTGCACATAGTTTTGAAAACTCCAGTTATGGAATTAAAACCAGAGAATTAGGCATTTTCAACATAGTTTTGCAACTGGAATTTGGGGTACAGGTCTGTAACAGCCTTCTTTGGCACAGTTACAGCCTTTACCCATCCGACTGTCAGAATTAAAGCAAGGCACTTCAAAGGGAGGTTGGACTACTAATGATAAAAACGCTGCAACTGAGATAAACGTTGTTACCCAAACACCAGAATTAACTACGATGAAGGACCTGGAAGTTTTTACACTCTGGCATTAAGGTATTAAAAGCTTAAAAAAGAGGATTTGAAGGGGAAGAAACGTTGTGGGTGTTAGCGATACAACTCGTTAGACAGCCAGCTGTGTGCAGCGCCGCGCTGCCCTGCTCTCCTTGCAGGTGACCGTGCCCAGGTGGCCGTGCCATCAGTAGACCCATCCAAAATAACGCTGCCGTCTATTCCTTTTGTCGTCGTCGTCGTCGTCGTCGTTGTTGTTGTTTGTTTGGGGTTTTTTTTGTGTGGCTTTGTTTTTTGGTTTTTTTTCATTCTCCTCACCGTAATGTTTTCCATCTCTAATACCTCTATCACCAGTACGATTTCAGAGCCACTAACTGCTTAACACGCGTTAGCCAGTTCGCTTTCTTCTGTAACTGAGAGCTGATTGCTCTATTTAACACAGACCTGCACCTATGTACTCTCGCCTTTCAGGGCTTTTCACTGCTTTTCGGGAATCGCGGCCGGTCCTCTGCCCGTTCCCGGACCGGAGCCTAGGGGACAGACCCTTTCACCTCCCCGCCGCCCATCTACCGCGGGGTTTGAGTGCAAGGGCCGCGGTTTGGGAGTAGACTTTAATTGGAATCTGCATTTCGGAGGTACCCGGAACCTCGGTGCGGGGCGGCTGTTTCCCGGGCGGAGGGAAGGCTCGGACCCGGAGCCCGTCCGGGTCGTTCCCGGAAGGAGGCAGGGAATTGGGACCGGCCGGAGCGGCTGTCCCGCCCCGGCTTCTTCCCGGCGTGGTTTTTCTCAGAGGGAATTGCGGGCTTGGGACGGGGCATTAATTTTCCCGCGGCTGCCTTTTGCGTTGAACGTTTTAGGCTGTTTTCAGATACAAAAGCGTCTAGAAACACTCGCTTTGTCGGGCTAGCCTGGTGACCTGGAGTTTCAGTCGGTGAATAGAGCTCTGATTTCACTGATAGAAAAGGAGTGTGTTGGGCAGGAAAGATGTGAGATTAGAAGTTGTTCCGATGTCCCCGTTATGTTCGGAGTAAGGACCAGCTCCCATCCCAGCTGTCAGGCATCCCTGGATCACCGTGGACTCCCACTTCCAGCCTGCCGTGAGAAAACCTTGTTGAAAAGCAGCTGCCCACACCTATGGTCAGTCCCGGAGGATGTTCGGGAGTAGCTCCCAGTACTTGGACCACGGGGAGATCTGACCTCCATCGCTTATCGCAGCCATTTTTCTGTGAGCATTGGGGGATCTCCCGCTTCCTTGCACGGCTGCGCCTTCCAGAAGGCAACTTTAGGAGCTAAAAGGAAACAGCGAGGTCTGAAATGTTGGTATTGACAGCAGCCGGTGGTGAGGTGTTTTTATTAAATTTGGGGAGTTGTAATTAATAAAGCTTTCTTGAATGGGATTATAAAATAAGAACTATGTTTTCCACAAAAGTAAGTTGCCCTTCCTTCCCGTGTTGTTTTTGTATTGTTCACTCATAATGTTCCTATGTATGAAGAAGTCTTGTGGCGCCTGGGGGTCGTATTTTAGGGCTGATTATGGTGATGCTAAGTGGTGGCCATGATGATCTGGATGGTTTCTGCCAGCCTTGATGGTTCTGTGTGATTTTGAAGTGCTTTGCCCTAGACAGATTATTGCCCTGATTTTTGGAGGTGCTAATGATGACAGCGGGGCACCTCCATAGGATGCTGTTGGTCAGGGAAGGCAGTATGGAGAAAATAAGTTTTACAACAAGAAAAGATTTTTCCTTAAAAAATCAGGGTTAAAAGACACCCTGAGTGCATTTGCTGAAGACATCTGTGGGGTTTTTTTGTTTGGGTTTGTTGTTTGTTTTTTTAGGAGGGTGTTATTTTGGTGGTTTTGGGGTTGGGTTGGAATTTGTTGTATGGGGTTTTTTTGTGGGTTTTAAAAGTTTGTTTGTTTTGTTGGGGGCTTGTTTGTTTGGGGTTTTTTTGTTAATTTTTTTATTTTGTTTTGGTTTTTATGTTAGGGAAACATAATCTCCAAACTTGGAGCCTCTTGCTTCCAAATTAGCTTCTCTGGCATAATGATTATTTGAGGGATTAGGGACTGCAGTTTGCCGTCACCACCACCACAAACTGTCTCAAAGCCAAACAAAAAATACATCCTCATAAAAAAATAAACCACTATAATGGAACTTGGGGGTTTCTAAGTAATGATCTCATAGCCAGTTCTCCTGCCAAGACTGAATCTTTCTTGTACTTCAGACATAAGACATAATAGATGATACAGAAATAAGTTGGGTTTTTTTCTCAGCACGTATTTTAAATAAAATCTGTTATACTCTGCAGCCTCGTCATGTAGCCAGGTGGCTCTCAGAGGACTTCTTGTGAGCAGGATATCATGTGGAAGTCTGGTTTCCACAAACTGGATTGAATAAACTGATAATTATGAAAAAAAATAAAACCAAGAAACTCATTAATTGACTTAAAATGACTTGTAGTTTTAGTGGGTGTGATAAGTTTTATCTTGAATTTAGACACAAGTATTTTTTAGCTGAATGAAGAGCTACATCTCTGTTATCTCAGGCCTATGGCATTTGGAAGCTTAACTGGAGCTGTGCTGGGTTTGCACACTTGTCCTTTGGCAGGTTTGTTTCCATCAGTGCCTTGCTTCACTGGGATGTGACACATGGAGCCTTGATATTAAAATAGTTGGTAAGAATAAAGAGAAAAAAAGTCAACAGTAATACATCTGATTTTGGTTTTGGTTTTTTCTAAGGTAGAAGCATTAAGAATTATTTTGGTTTTTGTTTTATTCAGGGTTCAGAGATGGATTCACCAGAAGGGGCTACGATTAGAAGTGAGCAGAAATTCAGGTAACTTGTATTAGAGTTGATACAAAACTGTCTCTTAATGAAAATCAGAAACCACAGTGAGAATAAACTACTGGATATGGAATGCAAGAACAACATCATATCTGAAAACCTGTAATTATCCCAGAAGCTAGTTTCTTCTCTGACCAAGTGCTTTATGCTCTCTCAAGTTGTTTAGGAAGAATAAATAATGAGAGGAAATAATTTGGGCTAAATGTAGCAGGAAGGCATGGGTCATCAAACACTTCTTATTTGTAGGCACTAGCTGGCAACCATATGTATGTGTTTATTGGTTTGCCTGGGGCTGTTTCATGTTGAACATTATACTTTGACTTAGAGAGTTTCAGATGATTGTGAAATAAGATCATCTTACCAGGAACCATATTACCAGGAACTGAAAATCTGTAAAGATAGTTTGGAAAATCAGGAGAGTTCTGAGGTTCTATACTTGCTTGTAAATGAGTGATTTTGCTGTATGGTTTATATGCATTTTCACTTCTTTGCCAAGTAGTCATGAAAGATAGATTTTCCTCACAGTTTCCTTTGCTGGTTTGTGCAGAGAGTAGGGATGTAACATCAGCACACCTCTGAGAGGGATCTGTGGGTAGTAATGTCTAAATAGTGAGTTGGATGAACCCTTGATCTGAACGAGCATGACTGCTCAGTTCACATATCCTGCAGTGATCACAAATGAGAATAAAATATTCTACTTTTTTCCCAGAAAAAAACATGTTTGTTTTCTTGGAATATTGTGACTTGTCACTTTGAAATAGTTCTACTTCCTTTCTATCACACATGTATTAGTTCAGTCATTGGACAATCCTGCCTACTTCTTTCAAAATTTTATTGGAAATGGTGTTTGGCTTACCAAAAGTAGCCAGGAATTGTCAGTTGTCAATTTGGATCTCAGTAGTGATTTGAAGTTATTGCCTTGTTTTGGCTGGCTTTAACCATGCACATTTACTTGTCTGAAATGGCAAAAAGGCTTCAAGGCTATTGTTGGTTTGGGGGAGGCCATGAGCTTCTGTGGCTGCTCATCTCATGCTGTTGTGTAGAATGGAGAGCTCTGTCCCTGCTGGTTGGTTGGTGTTTTGCAGAAGCTTTAATGGCTGGGGTGAACTTTTGGAGCCAGTCCCTGAGCTGTTCAGGCAAGCCAGGAAATGCGCAGTGAACAACAAACACTTTTGTTTTCTGTGTTCAAGAAAATTCTTAAAAAGTCTTGTAAGAAAGCAGCCTCGGGACCTTCTCCTGGTAATTGGGACAGGGGTGAGTGCTGCAGTAGCCCCAGGAATCCCGGCACTCTGCTCCTGGAGAAGCTGCATTGAGGCTGTCCTTGGAGCAGCTGAACAGCTGGAGGTACTGCACCCGGGGGATGTTGCTGAATTCCGTAACAAAGTAATCAAAGAGAGAGACCTGCTGGTGGTTGCACATGATCTCATCAGGAAGATGTCGCCAGTGAGTATATTTATGACCTCTGTTAATTTCTAAACTTACTATGTACTTTTCTTCTGTTAAGGAACACTGCTTCCAAAAGTTGAATTTTTTTCTGGTGAAAATGGAAATTTTGTGAATAGTCATACAGCACATTGTACATTTTGGGGAGGCTAAAAAATCCTTGAGTTTTAGTATAGGTTAGCGGTCATCAGAATTAATGCAAACAAGAGTCCTGACTATTAAATGTTTGCTGCAATGTTTCTGAGAAGTGAAAGAGGAATTTCTAGATATGTGGCTATAACTGGAGAGACCCTGAAAGTAAAGTAGGCCTTGAGCCTACTAATGACCTTCAGCCACACACTGGAATCACTGGTGCAGCTCACACTTCCCTGAGCACTGCCCATGCATGCCATCCATGCCCATGCTCAGTCATCCATCTGAGTTTCCAGAGGTTTTCAAACTGTGTTAAGAACTTCACCAGTCTTCCTTCTAGCTGAAATTTATCTGGGTGAAAGACATAGTGTTAAGTGTAGGCTGAGGTGAGCTTCTCAACAGGCCCAGTGTGACAATAAGTCTGAATGTGTTCATAGCAGATTTAATAAGTAATAAAGCTTTCTCAG
>VWYI01011145.1:0-13773 GCA_013399455.1 Anthoscopus minutus | reverse complement strand
CATCCTTTAATAGTATATCCCAGGGATATCCAGGATACACTGAACAGCTGAATACTGTTAAAATACTGGTATGTCCAGAGTAATCCAGAGTAAGCTAATTATAGTGCTTTATTGTATTTGTATTACAAGCTCTCCTGAGAAACTCAGACAATTGTTTGGAGCTACACTAAGTAGAGACAAGAGCTCTGGAACAAACTGAGATTTGTTTTGGGTGGTTTTGGTTGATGTTCAAGCCGTCTTTTACAGGAATGTTTTGGCATTTAGAAGCCAAATGGTGTGGGTTCCTGTGGGAGGCAGTTGTAACAGAGCACATGGGCCTGATGGAGTGTTCCTTTCCTCTTTCCTCAGCGTACCGGGGACACGAAGCCAAACTTCTTCCAGGATTGCTTAATGGAGGTGTTTGATAATTTAGAACAACACATTCAGAACCCTGTGGTTCTGCAATCCATCCTGAGGCTTATGGAGAGAGGCACAATGGTTCTGACTACAAACTATGATAATTTGCTTGAAATATTTGGTCAGCAACAGGGTAAACCTATGGAATCTTTAGACCTTAAAGATAAGGATAAGGTATGATGAGAGCAGTAAAATTATTAGACTTAATATATGACAAGTCAGCACATACGCTGCACTGAAAGTTGTTTTCCTGTTTAAAGAGTCAAGACTAAAAGTTGTTAATTGTCTATAAGCTACAGCAGATGCCCAGACCTTTCTTTTATATATCTCTTTATTCTGAATAATCTGGTAACAGTTACCAAGGAGAATTTCAGTTACGTGTTTGTAACAAACATGTAACTAAATTGGTTAACAAACTGAAAAAGTTTGTTAACCAGTTCTCTGCCATTTACTGGAAAAAACCCTACAAATTGTTGAACTTACACAAAGTCATTGTTAAAATTCCAAATAGAATTTCACCTGGATGGTAGTTAATTTGCTGTTCATACCTTTTGTGTCAGTGCTGCTAGAACTTGCTTCTTGGTTGACTGGCTATTTAACCCAAAAAGTCAGAGAAAGCTGCTGTATCAGCCATCACATCTTTGTTATGATTTAAAGTGAGCTGTTTAATTAGTAATTATAATCTCTTGGTGCAGGAAAGTGCAAAAGGAGTTGTTTCTGCTTTAAGTGGTTTAGAAGTCAGTTCAGCTGTATCATTTTGTAGATTCATGGTGAGTGTGGTATATTATAACAAAAGGATGTATCTTGCATGATGTGCTTTAGGTTCTTCAGTGGGCAAGGGGCCATGTAAAATATGGAGTTCTTCATATTCACGGCTTATATACAGATCCCTGTGGAATGGTGCTTGATCCTTTGGGATATAAAGATGTTACTCAAGATCCTGAAGTCATGGTTTGTGTGATCTTTAAAATTTTGACTATGTTTTGCCAAACAATTTTTCTTTTAATCACTGCAGACAAGATACCTAAGGCTCTGTGGGATCATAGAAATTAAATACTTGGGGACCAGAGGAATTATTCAGAATTATTCAAAAAGGTGGCTCTGTTCCAAGGGCAGTGTGTTCCCTTGGGTACTGCAGCTGTGTAAATTACAACCAAACCCCTCAGCTGGATGTTACAGTTTGTATTTATCTTTGGAAAGAACAGGAGCCTCAAAATACTGGACACCAGGACAAGGATTCATCATCATAAGATTTCTAGGTTTCTTAGGGGTACCAGCTCTGGATCCTGGCATTATGTCATCTTAGCTGTCATAGGAAGTCAAATATTTGGTCAAGAATATATATTTTCCATATTTAGACATTGACCTAACAGGAACACAACATTTTCTCATGCTAATTCTTTCAATTTAAATTCCCTTGCTGGCAAAACTTACATGCCTATTTAAATTCAATGGAATGGCTTGGGTTGGAAGAGACCTTAAAGATCATCTTGTTCCAACTCCCACATTTGTATAATAATTTTTTTTTTTTTGTGTAGGAACAATGGCTATGAAATGTCAGTTTGTCCTGGTCCTAAAACATTTGCTTTTTTCAGGTCACTAGTGAGTTTCTGCTCTGCTGGTCCTTTTCTGGCAGATGTATTTTAAAAGTTTTGACCTTGGCTTTTGTCTGCTGAAGTAAATGTGGCTCTTCTTTGTTTCTATTCTTTCACAGGAGGTTCTTCAGAACTTGTACCGAACCAAGTCTTTCTTGTTTTTGGGTTGTGGAGAGACTCTGCGTGACCAGATATTCCAAGCTCTTTTTCTTTACACAGTAAAGAACAAAATGGATCTAGAACATTACATGTTGGTACTTAAAGAAAACGAAGATCACTTTTTTAAGCTCCAGGCAGATATGCTGCTGCATGGAATAAAAGTGGTGTCCTATGGGGACTGCTTCCAACAATTCCCAGAGTATGTCCAGGATTTGACTGCTCAAATCTGCAAACAGAGAAGTCCAGGTAATGTGGCCTCTTCAACAGCACAATCTGAAGTAGGTACCAGGCAGTTTGCCCTGCCTGAATGCTGCAGCTGATCTGAGCCACTGGCCTGATGTGCAGCTTTGTTGCTTGTGAGGGACATGCAGAGTTGGAGCATGTGGCCAAACTGTAACTAGATTTTTTTTTTTAAATCTGTGGATTTTGGAGGTCTGTGGATTCTTGCAAATTTAATCTTGAATTCCAGATTTGTTTCTTTGTTAGTGTTTGGTAAAGATGTTAACATATATTTATGATGTGAACTGCTTCAGCTTATTGAGTATTACATTATCAGAAATCTGACTTGTCAGGAAAAAAGACTAAGAGAATTGAAGGGATTAACTGGTGAGATAAGCTGGTTGAGCCACAATATCTGACTGAGCATAGAATAGGAAATTAAATCAGTGCATCCAGTAAGTGTTTGGCTTAGTACACTTCGGGTTGTGAAGAGAACAAAGAGAAACAATAACTGTATATCTAAGGAAAGAGATTTTTTTAATGTTTTCTAAACAAGGACAGTTCTGTTTTGGTTTATGCAGAGAACAGAGGAAAATCACTAAATGACCTTGGGAAGAATTGCTATTTGACAGTTCTTTTATTTATCATTTCAGTGAAACAGTTTTGTCTAAAATTATTCCCAGGTGGTGCAAAGCAAGAATCTTTCCCTGAAATGTGCATCCCCAAATTAATATCCTGGTTTTTGTGACTTGATGAATATTCCAATTAGACTGCATTATGTTTTTCTTTCCATGAAGGCTAGAAAAAAATATCACACCATTGAGATTTCAGGAAGTTGGTCTGCAGTCTGATTTGCATCAGTTTTGCAAGAGGGACATCACATTTGAAAATCTTGTGATCTCATTTACAAGTCAAGATCCCAAACAAAACCATTTTCAGGTGTGCAGAACTGTTCTGTACATCACCAAACTGTCAGGGTTTGGTTTTTTGTGTCTATTTACAAACTCTCTTCTAAAATGTAGCAGAGGGAATTTGTCAGAAGGGCTATATTAAAAAAATGAGAAATGCAAAACCAAAATAAGCCTGATGCAGACTGGGGATTACAGGCCCTTGGACACTCACTGGAAAAGGAACACAGCAAACTGCAAGCAATCCAGGAATCCTGGAATGCCTTGAGGACTATTTCCTAGGAGAGGTGATGGAGAGCCCAGCAGAGGAGAGGCTCAGCTGGACCTGAGGTCAGGATTGGTAGTAGCCTGGGCTGGAGTAATCATGTTGTGGTCTCTGCTAAACCATGATGAAGTTGCTCAGCCATATTGTTTGAAAAATTGTGTCAACTGGGAGGTTCCCACTGACTGCAAAAGAGGAAACAACCCCCACTTTTAAAAAGTGAAAAATTGAAGACTTGGGGGATGTGGGTAAAAAATGGGCTGGATGGTCACACTCAGGGCTGTGGTCAGTGGTTTTAGGTGTGGATAGAAACTGATGGAAGCTGCATCCTCCAGGAGTCTGTGTTAGGACCTGGAGCATGTAAATGGCTGATGGGGATGTAGATAGTGACCTTGAGTGTGTCCTCAGCAGATGACAGGAAGCTGAGGGCTGTGGTTGTAGGGAAGGGGTCACATCCAGAGAGACCTGGATAGGCTGGAGAGAGGTAGCGTTGTGCAATCACCAAGTTTATCAAGGCCATGGTCTTGCAGCTGGGTCAGGGCAATTGCAAGCACAAATCCAGGATAAGGATGAGCAGATGGAGCAACCCTGGGGAGGACTTGGGGGTGCTGGTGGGTGAGAGCTGGACAGGTCCCATCTCAGAAACCTCCCTCTGCTGAGCTGAGCCCCTAGTGTGGGCAGTAGGGGAGGGGGGGATTCTGCTTCTCTGACCTGCTCAGGTAAGATCCCCACCTGCAGAGCTGCCTTGAGCCCAGGAGTCCCCAACATTAGAAGGCCATGGAGCTCCTGGAAGTGGGTCCAGGGATGGGCAGCAAAGATCAGAGGCTGGAGCACCTCTGGAGACAGGCTGTGAGAACTGGAGGTGTTCTACCTGGAGAAGACTTTAGGGAGATCTTACAGCAGCCTTCCAGTGCCTAAAGGGGCTCCCAGAGAACTGGAGAGGGACTTTTGGACAAGGGCACATAGGGACAGGACAAGGGTGAATGGCTTCAAACTGAAAGGCACAGATTTAAAGAGGACACGTTTTTATTACAGAGAAGCTGTAGCTGCCCCATCTGTGGAAGTGTTCAGGGCCAGGCTGGATAGAGCTTAGAGCAACCTGAGATAGTGGACAGTGTCCCAGCCCCTGGCAGGAGGGTGAACTGGATGAGCTTTAACATCCCTTCCAACCTAGCCCATTCTGGGATTCTAAATACAACCTTGCTGTTTTGGGATGGTGCATAAAAGTATAAAAACTTCCTGGACGCTCATGTGTGTTGCTGATGTGTCTTACACTTCTCTAGATGCTGAACGGGTGGACAGCACAATGCCATTGGGTAAGTCATGTTTTTATTTTCACAGAAAGTTCCATAATCGTACCAACGCAAGAAAAATACCCTTCGTATTTCCAAAGTAACAATTACTGCACAGAGCTCCGAGTCAGCTCTGAAAGTTTGCTGAATGCTCTTTTTACTCTTTGGTTTTCTCTCTGCCTAAGCAGCAGGTAATTGATAGCCTTTTCAGGTCTATCAAATGACAAATGATAGTACTACCTCAGAATACTCTGGTCATTGTTAGTAACTTTTAATATACATTTTCTGGAGCTTTTACATGCTAACATCAATGAGATTTTTGGCTTACATTTCCAAATACAGGTTTCATTTCCAAAAGCCTTCCTTAAGGGGGTCAGGAAGAGTGAATCTCAAGGGTGTGGTACTGAAGGTGATTTTTTTCAGCTGAGCTGTTCAGGTTGCTTTGTGGTATTTATATGAATAACCCAAGCAATAATACGTGCCAATTGATGGAAAAAGTACAGCAAAACAACTTAAAAAGATTCCACTCCTGAGAGATCTGTGCTGCTGCAGCCAGCATCAAAATTGTATAGAAGTATCATTTGGTACTGCACGTAAGGGCCATTGGCAAGTGCAGGAGGTGAAACCCCTCCTCTTTCCCAATCAAAAAGCACACAAGACACTTATGTGCAGGTGTAAAGTCAGAGAGTAGTTTTGTAATTCCAGTGGGATTATAAACTTACCTGTCTCTCAGATGAGTTCATAAATCCTATTTTCGTTAAAGTACAATTAGGTGGAAGAGAAACCAAAACCTTGAGCACAATTTATTCCAGTCCCTCTTAACAGGCCTTCTTTACTAACTTAACTTGTTAGTACCATCTTTAGGTAGTCCTAATACCTCTTTACTTGTAGTTCAGAATACAGACCAAGTAAAAAACCCAAGAGGATTATTGTGTGTAATACCCAACAAATTCATATGTTCAGGTTTTGGAGGAATTTCTATTCCATTCATGTTACTCTCCAGTTATGTTGTTTATGTACTCCCAACAACAGCTTACACCAAGGATTTTTGTTGCAGACTTAAGGAGTGGCTCAGGCTGGGACCACTGAAGTAATCTATTTCAAGCCTCCAGCTCTAGCTGGGGTGTCTGTATAAGGGATTCTAGACTCATGTATGAGCTCCACAGGTGTTAAAATTAGCTTTGGCAAAAGGCAGTTGAATCCTGATCTGAGTCCCTGTTGTTTGTGTTTGTGAACTAGAGATCAGTTTTGGGGGAGAGCTTGATCCCAGACCTTTAGAAGGGTTAATCTTACATGTAATTCAGAATCCAAATATGAGAATCTCAGGAGACCAGGACTGTATCTTGCGAGCTGGTGCTTATAATAAAAAGTACACCAAACACATGGATGTAGCAATATTAATTTGTTTTCTTTCCCCTCTCTCACCCCAGGAACTTCGTGTGTGGACTGTGCTAAAAGGAAGTTAGGAGAAAGCAGCACCGATTCTCTTAAGAGGATAAAGCAATCAGATAATGATATACCCACTCTTGAATGAAAAAAACCCCAAACAGCCAAGGCCCACCCCAGAAGCTTTTTAAAAGTAGGTGTTTTACATCTGCTGCATGGAAAGTTTTGAGCTGGTATTTCCATGATTTTATGTGGAATAAAATTGTGCATACTAGCTTTCTCTTTCCTAAAGCCATAAATGTGTCATGTGTGTAAAGCTCAAGAGTCAAATGAGTCACTCCCCTAGCACTGCCAGACCTCTCAGGCAGGACCTGCAGGGTCAGACAGAAGCAGATGCAACTTCTCTTGCATCTGTGTGAAGCCAGTTGGACAAAACTCTTCCCCAAATGAAGCTACACATTTGAATCTGTCAAAAGCATCTCTTGGCACACCTGCCTTTGAAATACAGGGGTTTCAGTTCTCCCATCAGCTGAATTGCAGGTGGGCTTCAGGATTCTTCAGGGATCTTGCAGGCTTCAGTCTCTGATCCCCAAGTCCTGAAGAACAGTACTGTTCCACATTTAAGGAACCCACAGCATGATGACCCACCCACTTTCCACTTTTGGCACGAGGATTTGTTTTTTCCTTTTTTCGGTAAGGCACAAGATCACTTGGAGTGGAAAGGCTGGAACAGTCCTGCATCTGCAGGGACAGACTGCAGGGCAGGTGCTCCCTGACCTCTCTGCAGTGGGTTCCTGTGGAAGTTTTTTAAATAGTGCTACATCACAGACTCTGCTGCCTTGGACAGCAGTAACAGTCTTGCAGTGGAATGAAGCCCAGTTAGGATCAGAGGATCCATCTGCAGGTCCTACACTTAGCCTTTGGTTGAACTGCTCCAAGGGTGAAAGTGAGGCCCAGCAGTAGTACCTGGTACTTCCCCCACCTACATCATCTTGGCAGCAAGACAGAACTCCCACTGCAGCTACCAGCACTGGTAATCACTTGTAGTTTAGCAGTCAGCTGGCTCTCACCTCAGTGCCTGCAGGAGAGCATGTCCAAGGCTGTTCTTTGTGCTGATGCTAGCACAGGTGTACCTGGCACGGTTGAAGGCTCCTGTCAGGTTTCCCTGTGGCTGTTTCCTAAGGATTTCTATTACGCCTTCTGAGAGCAGGTCACATTGTATTGAGGTTTAACAGGGAGGGCAAAGGGTGGGTCTGGCAGGTGACCTTTCTCTCTGAACTGTGGTTTGGCAGGTCTTTACTCCCTTGTCACACAACCAACCCCTGCAGTTCCCTGGGATAAAAAGCTTCAGTGAGGTGCACTGTGAGAATGCTGCTGTAGGCCTTCAGGCAGCCCACAGCCACCCTGTTCCTCTGAGAGGGTCTATTTACACCAAGATCACTTCTGAAATTGTCTTTCAGCATTACAGAGAGCATTATCTGTGAGACTACCCTGTAACATAAGCTTTTGCAGTCAGCACGAATGAGCTGTTTTGGAAAGTGACTAGTCAGGCTCTTGTGATCCTATTGATCAGCTCAGAACACTTCACCTGTTGCTTCGAGCTGAAGCAATATCCATCACTTGCATTGAGGTATTTATGACCCTGATTACTATCACTATGTAAACCCTGAAGTCATATAACTCCTTATCATGTGCTTGAAGTCAGATCCACAACAGGAAATCCCATCCCTCCCCTCGGTAACAATCAGTTTACACCCAGCACTGGTGATTCTTCCCTTGTAGATACTGCTGAACTGTAGCTTGTCCAGCTGTCTCCTGTCTCAGGGGCCATCCACTGTATCCTCAAAACTATTTAGCCCTCAAAAAGGCTATTTTATTTCCTAACATGTCTGTTACTGGATTCTGAATTAAGGCATTGATGCTGACTCATGCTTCAGAGTAAATTATTTTATTCAATGAACTGTAGCAATAACACATTTGATGAACATCTGTATTCCTGTGAAACATGTTACACTTCTGCTCAGACAATCTTCCTCCCTGAGGCAGGATCCCCACAGGCCCAGCACAAGCCCAGGGCTCACAGCACAAGATAAAGCAGGTATATGTAAGCAACCCACAGGACAAAAGGAACCTGCTCTGTGAACACAAGATCTAATTATTATCAACAACCACAAACCAAGGGAAGCTCTTCAGCACACAGAGGTGCGACATAAGCCAGATAAAGTGATTCCAGCTTTCAGTTTTCTGTACTCAACTTCATTAACTTTAGATGAAAAGTTCATTAACTTTCATCTGCTTAGATGGCAAATGGCCAGCAAAGTAACTTTGGTGTACTGGGACAGCTGCATAATTACAAACCGATACATTTCTCTATATTTCTGTATTAATTTCATTTGCCTCTATAGCATTTGACTCATTCTTTCCACTTCTGAATGAGGTGAAATTTTTCAAGGTCATATCACTGCTCTAGAGCTGCATTGCAAGTTTTTGTACAGTTAACTAATACTTGTGTAAGGCTGTAGTGGAAGACTGAAGTCTTTAAAGTTGTCACAGAAGTCACTGAAGATATGAGCACATTCCAGTACCTTACTGTTTTAGAAAGAAGAAATAATCCTAGCTGGAGGCAAATAGATGCAGGTACAACACATAAGGTCCTGACTGGAGCAGTGAGCACCTGAACAGCGTGCTGGCACTAGGGACTTTTCCTACGAAAAGCAAAAGGCTTGTTCTTCAGGATACTATACTTAAGGAAATGAACCTGCAGCCCTTCTTTATACAGCCAAAATATTTGGAATGAAAGCTTTGGGTACCAGTGTGCACACCTCAGAAATGGCCTTGGGCTCTCACTCCTTAACAAAATTGCACCAAGGAGTAGCAGCTAATTCCCTTAATATTTTGTAAAACTGCTTCACTTGAAAAGTGAACATTTCCCAGTCAACCTCTAAGAGCCATGTTCAAACTCAGGTTTGTAACAGTCAGCTGTGAACCCAGCTGCTGTTGTCACCTGGCCCTGACACCATCCATGCACTATTCAAAGAGAGAACCACGGCTGGGCTTCTCTGCTGTGTCCTGCTCTTCCTCCTCCGGGTACTCAGTAAGATCCAGGGTCAGGACTTGGCTGAACATAATATCATCGTGCTGAGAAGAGGGAGGATCACATCATGTAACACTTAAAACAAAGCTTATTTCTGGTACTTGAAATAAGCATTTCATAACTATGAGATGTAATCATGAGCTTGAGTTCCCCAAAGGATGTTCCCTGGAGCACAGCAGGACACACCCAGCCACCAACTGTGCCTGGTTCACTGCAGCAACACTTCAGGTGTGACCCAGCACTTCAATAACCCCATGTGCATTATTTAATCATAATTAATTGTTACCTCAGGACACACTCCAATCAATGCATCTGCCTTGCAATAAAACTCTTCCTTCAGGGAAATAACTATCATTTGGATCTGTTCATGTGCCTGTTCTCTAATGAAACTTGAGACCTTTGGAAAGAAACCAAGTATTTCAGTTAGTTCTGGCAACCTGAAACAATGCTGTGATTAGGGAACGGTGAGGGAAGAACTGAACTGTGCTAGCTGCAGAATTCCATCATGAAATAATATTGCTAAAACGAGAAAGAAACCAGTTTTAAAAGCCAGGTATTTTGCATGGTTTTAAGACAACCCCTCAGATGTACTGTTTTTTTAAAACATTTAAGAAAATAGTTCATTCTAATGAACAAAGCTATAAAAAGATACCAGTGCCAATGAATAACGATTTTATATATCTAGAAAGGAAGGTGGAAATTTCTAAGTACGTTTTTCAAAAAGGGAAAAGTTTGCTACTGGCTGTGTAATAATCTTAAATTAGGTCACTGCAGACAGCAGCAAGTTTTTCAATGATAATGCAACTCAAAGGTACAAAATTCAAGTTATTAATTGTTAAGTATTGCAATGTCCCCCAATATAAATAAAATGCTGCATAAAGGAAAACCAGTACATTTTTAATGAGCCTTCTGCCTGCAGAGTTCTATCTATGTGACATGGAAATTACCTTTTTAATGGAATAAGTGTTAGTAAGTTATTCCATTAAAAATGGAAAAACTGTCTTGTTACATACTTCACAATATTTTCAGAGTATAGTTCCAATTAGTGAGAGATCTGCTTTAATACATAATCAGTCTGGAAGAATGGAAAGAAACAGATTAATTACTTAGAATAAAAAGTGGATACCAGTGAGTACCAGCAACAATCCTTCACGGATCAGTTTTGCTCACTTGCAGTATTTAATTTTAGCTATGTTTGAATTGAGATATCAATGCATAGAGGCTTTGTTTCCAGTGTTTTGACAAGAAAGATGCTCAGCACATCCTTAGGTATAAAGGGGACCTCTCTTCTGCCAGGCAGAATGAGCCTCCTCAGAGAGGCAAAGTGTAGTAAAATGCCTAGTGCACTCTATTAATCATCATCAGCTCTGTTTGCATCATAGGTAGTCTATATGGAAAGCTGGCAACATCCCAGAAATCCTCACCTCTGTGCAATGTGTACAGGACTGGGGCAGGAACTAACTGCAACAGGAACTTATTTGGATTAATAAAGTCATCCAAGTAACAACCAGGTAAAGGCATGATCTGGGTCCCTGCCCAACTCCAGACAGAGCCAGGAAACACATCAGCCAGCCACCCCAGGCAGCTGCAGAGATGGGCAGTGCTCATCACCTGACACACCCACACAACTTCCATGACAAGCACAAATGTGAAGTTCAGCAGTAAATAGTGTAACAACAAAGGAAAGCCTGGAGTCACCTGCAATTTAGAGACCAAACACACTTGGATTACGGAACTTAAATTTTCCCTGTATCTCATGGATTCATTACTTCAGCCCTAAATCCAATCTAATTTAAGATAGGCTAATCAATCTCTGTAACCAAACAGCCTGCAATGGAAGTAGCCACCTTTCTACAAAAAGTAACAGATATTGTTGGTAAAAGAGCAACTTACTTTATCAATGTTTGTGTTGTCCAGTGCAGCATCTATCTCATCCAAAATAAAAAAAGGAGCTGGACGAAAGCTGCAGAAGACAAGTTGGTATTTTGCATTGAGATACCAAAATGTTAATCAACATTCTAATTACCTACTTAATCCATAAACAAAGTTGGTAATATTTTGCAATATTATTCTTACATTTATTCTAATTAGTTATCTTTTAACATTTAATAAATATTAAATAATAGACAAGAAATTAACAGTTAATATTTCAATTAACATTAAATTTTACATTGAATATATAAGGTCATGACATAAAGAATAAAGACTTCAGCAATGCTTGAACGCTCCATTAGAATACTGTTTCTTTCTATCACTTTCTTGGCCAGACACTTTGAGAATACCCTAATACTTCTTTTTTTCCCCTGGATAATCACAGAGCAGTTTTTTTACCTGTGTATGGCAAACACAAGAGCCAGGGCTGCCACTGTTTTTTCCCCTCCTGACAAACTGTCCATTGGCATAAAGCGCTTGCCTGGAGCCACACAGTTAAAGCCAATGCCTTCCAGATAGGGCTCCTCAGGATTTTCAGGACTAAGGAATGCCTGAAAACAAATACATTGTTAATGGTAACATTTATCAAATTATTGAGATGGGTATTTTTTTTAAGTTCAAATACTGACTGAGCTAGTGAGGAAACCAGTGAATCTGCTTCAGTTTTAGAGAACCTGTTCATCCATTCTGAGTGCAGCAGTATCCAGTTCCCAGACAATACGGTTTTCTAAACAAACTGGGAACCAAGAGGCTCATTAACAAAACCAGTATGGAAGTGGTGCCACATATTTGTTACTACTGAACAAACTTGATTTTACCACCTTTTATGTAACTCTTTTGATTTTTTTTTTAATTATTAAAATATTAGACTTCAAAATCAGGTTTATTTATTTTTTGGCCCAGAAGCCAATATATTTGTAAAATTTCCTTTTTTTGGTGAAAGGTTAGCATTACAGAACCTAACTTTTGAGACAGACTAAGACAGCTTCCATGAAAGTCTTTTTTTTTAGCTTGTATCCTGGTTCCCAGGGACAAAATGTAAAAGCATTATTTTAAAGGAACCACCATTTTTCCTAAGCCCTAGAGGGATAATGGGTAAGATCTCTGCTACATGGTTTATTTTTCTCATTAACAGAAGAGATAATAAAATAATACACTCTTCTCCCTCCACACAAGTGGACACAGGTAAGAGGAATTTCCTTACTTTAACCTTCATTTCAAATGTCTCTCAGATTACAGGCATCATAGAGGAAAACCAAATCAACACACAACATGCTGAAGGAAAACACAAAATCTTAAGACAAGAGATTCAATCCTTTAAACAATCCACAGTCTATGGAATTTGACATAACCAAACATTTGGGAGTTCCCTCTTGGCTTTTGGTATTAATAACGAAACAGTAACAAAGATAAAATGTGAGACAATTTTTCTACCCGTTTCTTAAAAGCTGCAAACATATTATGTTTGTTTATGTTTTCTAAATATTTAAATGTAGTAAAAGGTGCTTCAAGACCTTGTACAAAACACTAGCACTGACTTATGATTTTCAGTTGTCTGTACCAATGATTATTATTCATATAAGTTGACATTTAAACCAATGTTATTTTAAAATGAAGTACTCAAATTAGCAAACCTAAACCACTACAATTTCACACTTGTGTTCTGATAACTTACAAGTCTGCTAAAAGCAAAGAGTAAAACTAAGCCAAGCTGAATAGTTCCCAGTTTTACTTGCAGATTATCTCTCTGTCTAACGTCAAGCATACTATGGCTTATTGTCTATTCTTTCCCTGACCCTAAACTTCTGTAGTCTTTATTTCTGTAATTTTCTTCTTAAGGACTGAGACTGTCTTTGGAAGCCACCAGTGCTACTTTATTATAGGTAACAAAGCATCCAGTAAGGCCTTTAAGGCAAAGCCCCTGATCACAACACACCTGAGCACTACTGCTCCTACAAAGCTTCTTGTAGATCCTGTCAATGGCTATGGAGGCATGCTCAAAGCACCGACTAAACAGCTCATATCTCCTTTTTTTCACTTCTTCAAATTCCTGCTTGCGTGTTCTGGCTTCCTTTCTGCTGGTCTCAAAAGCTATGGAAAAATAAAATCAGAGGAATTACTCTTTAGAAGTCTTTGAGCAAATAAACAGAAAAAATATACTGGGTACAAGGAGCCAACATCAAAGAAAGTACTTACTGCAGAAAAAGGAACATAGCAATATAGTGTGATATTCCTTCCATATTTCAAATGGAGAACCCACAAACCATCAAAGTTGTGATGTATTCAATCTGCTCTGCCACATTTGTCTGGAGCAAGGAACATTATTCTTCTCTTAATTCCTTCTAGGAACCAGGCAGCCCTAAGCAGAACCAGCACTGACCTGGTACAGCTCCAAAACCCCTTAAGTTTCTTACATTATTAATATATTCAAAACTCTCTGAAGGTACTCATCATATTGCAGAAATGCTCATGTCCAAGTTTTGGACAACACACACAGTTCCTTCAGTTATGTAAGAAGAATGTAAGCAAT
>VWYI01011144.1:10344-40347 GCA_013399455.1 Anthoscopus minutus | reverse complement strand
CGCACTTCCTTCTGCACTTCCGCACTTCCATTAAAAGGCAACATTCTCTTTAAAGTCAGATTAAATGCAAGTAAAATAAGGCAAAACATTGCATTAACTTCCCCTTCAGCATATGAAAGTGATTCTATACTTAATATCCCTGCTTTAGTGATTTCAATATTATGCCTAATTCTGCCAGCAGTAGGGAAATCTCGTGAGATATTTCAGTAAAGTTGCTGCATGAACTGGTATGGATAAAGAAGAAACATATTTAGATTGACTTTCATGAACCCAATAAGGGTTTTGTATCTTTTTTTCTGTTTAGCTGATCCTTTTTTTCCCCTTGGTGAATGTACTTTTGTCCCTATACAAAAAGTAGACCAGTAAAGAATTGAATTAAGACAGATAAACAATGATGAGTCTTAACAAAATAATTGTTTTTTCTTTCAACCCAGGGAGTTAGAGTAAAAAGTGTGCGGAGCATTGCATGGTGGATGGTACATGCAGAAATAAAATGAAGAACACAGTGGATTGTTTCAGCCCACTTTGTATAATGAGGCAGTACCACCAGGCAGTAGAAAGAGAGCTGGCATAGGCTACTAGTGCAGAAGATTAAGAAGTTTAAAGATGAATGTATTATTTGCTGAATAACATTTATTTAAACAACATTGCAAAAGTAAAGAACAGATAGTATGGTTTTTAATTTAAAACTTCTGAGTATTTGAACAGATGTTTTTTATTCTTTTGGGGAGATTCCATAAAGACTAAGGTAGAAATCAAGTCTGCCAGAAAAGATTACCTATAATAGCACTATAGATGGATAGAAAGAGTTTAAACATTTTGACAGCTGGAATAGTTCAATGCAAGTAAATATAAAACAATAATGACTTTGATGGGTCTTTATCACACAAGGCCATGTTCATCATAAATTATAAGCTATAAAAGGGATTTCTACAGTCAAAAGACAAGCCTGTTTATATCATTAATGAATGATGAACAACAGAGACACAAACCCCAAATCTCAGTGTGAAGAATAATGACAACTTTGATAAGTACATTACACAGGCTTTCCTATACTTTGTAAAATATTTAGAATTAAAAATACAAAGATTTTTCTTTTGAATCCCACAATAAAAGCCTTTATGTGATTAAAATTTAGCAGTTTGCTGGAATAATTTTGAAATGAAAGAATGAAACTACTTAAAACTGAGAAACAAGTAGATCACAGGCTTAATTAAAACAAATCAGAGTGAAAAGGAGTTCAACATTAATTTATTCTAGAGTGCACTTATCGACACTTCATGAATAATGCATTATTATTTCAGTGAATAGTGCCATATATTACACATCTTATACATAGTATATCCTCTCATTATATGTTAATACAGGAATCCTCCAAAATTTTCTGTCTCAATATCCATTTCTAGAGACATAAAGAACCATTAGGAGCAACTATCAAAAGATTGCTTTACATTTGCTAAAAAAGTCTTTCCCTAATTAAATTTTTTTCTTTAAATCAGATATTAGCAAGTAACTCAATTTACATGGGACAGCATATACTGCGAGAGCAGTCCATGTTGCGTCCAAGTGACTCACAAAAGAACAGAATCAATTCTGTTGGAATCCAGCATCAGTTTGTTGGAATAAAACAGAAATATCCTCTAAAGAGATAAAGTTGAGCCTTGTTTCTAACCTGAATGTGACAGAATGATAGTAAGGGGTAACATCAAATTAAGAAGAATGATAACTCTAATTTACAGATGATAACCTAATTTACACAGGGTCTGCTTAAACTGCCAGAAGAAAGTGAGGCTGACATGCATGTGGATTCTGCAGACTCACCCTTCCAGCCTGCCCTTGCCTTATGCCATGTGTGCCTGTAGCAGCCCAACTGCTAGAACTGATCTTTCCAATCCTGACACTTTCAGTGCAGTGTCAGTGGACTGCTTACTCTGTAGGAGGTCCTTTCCAAACTGCACAGGAGGAAAATGACATGCTGTCTGATTCTGGTAATAATCATGGCTGTTTTACATGCTGCTGAATGCACAACCATTGCTCCTCCATGAAACTGCCGAAAATGAAGTGTCACACACAGTGAAGATGGTGTTCACCAGCACAGACCTTTATACCTGAGTATTTGGTAAGTCTAAGCCAGTCAACCCAGCCTCACTCTGCAGTCAAAGGAGAGAAGGAAGTGTGGTCCCTCTCACTTTGAAATGCTTATTATCTCCAGAGACCATAGCTGTGGCAGTATGCTTGTACCACACATAACACCAATTAAAACTTCTGTTTAATCCAAAACACCAGCTTCATCTGGGAGAAATCAGAGTTTTCAGTGAGATAGCATCTTAATGACAATATCATATTAGCATGTGAAAAAAAAAATCAAATTTTGTCTTAATAAATAAAAAAAGCAAAAATTTTAAAATTTAAATGTGCCATATGCATTCCAGTTGGATAAATTATGGCCTCATATAGGACAGGCTACTATGAGTTGCAGATCCCTGAGGAATTGTCCTAGTTTTACTTACAAAGGTGGTTTTAGATTAATTTTGATTACATCTTTTAGATTTTAAATATAAGATTAGTGAGATAGTATATTATAGATTTTAATTAAAGCATACTTGTCTAAATAATTAAAGCATACTTGTCTAATTTTTCATTCATTCATACAGCCTGGCAAAATCCAAAATAATTGATATAAGTTACTGTGAGACCAGGATTGGGTAAATTGTTTGAAGTAAAGGATAGAATGAGTTGTCCTTCTATCTTGATAACTTTAGGAAGTTACTGTCAATGGTTTGCGTGCCTTCTGGTCCCTTGAGCTGGACAGTAGCCACATCTCTGCAATCCTTAGCTCCAAAGATGGATTCTGTTGTGCTGTGCTCCAAGGTGTATCTTATAAACATTTATCTTACAAATAAGAGCCACTGAAGCTGGAACACTGAAATTTTGAAGATCTGAAAAGGGCTTGGTAAATACTCAGGGACAATATGGTGTCCAATTAACCTTTGGAGACCAATAAATTCTTAGCCGTTCCCATTGCCTTCTCAGTCCCAAAGACTTCTGTTTTCTGTGATGTCCTGTCTGCCATGTTACTACTATGAGTCTTTGATCAAATGAATTCACAGAATGCTTGAACCCAAATTTGGCTGAAAGAGGATATATCTTACGTAATAAAACCCACAAATACTACTATTCTTTTTGTGTGCCTGATAAAATCAGACATCATACCAGACTTTTTAAAAGTTTTAATTATAGGAACATAGTTTGAAAATTTTTTTGTCAGGATTTTAATATTTTAGTATATTTTATATTTTTATTAAACCAGAAAGCTGTAGCTGCTAAAATATATTAATTGAGTAAAATATAAAAGATGATACAAAATATAAAATGCATTAACCAGTCCATATTATAGCCACAATGTGTTGTAAAATATTATACAAACTTTTGGAATATACTTTCTAGTTGCATACATAATAAGAAATATAACATAATGCATCCCATTTGCTAATCTTTCTGCCAAGAGCTCATCCGTAACAGTAAAAGAGAAAAGTGAGATTATAAAAAATAAAAAAGGTTTTCACAAATCTAATTGAAACTTTTCATTAGGCTGATGTTATTTTTAGACTGTCTCAAGGCATCATAATTGAGCCTTTACAGTTGTACAAACAAATAGAAGACTGGTAAGAACCTGAAATTCATTATATTTACTAATGAACTCAGCCTGGAAACCTCTTCATTGAATATTGCAATTTGATTGCCATCATATTCTGATTGGACCCTTGATTTACATTTTAATGAGCATGTACTATTTCAAATGCAAACCAGGGTGTTATCAGGGGTATTTCACTAGAATTGACAAGAATAAAAGAAAAAAATCTTATTTCTGTTTTATAAAAATATGAAAAGTGTAAGTGCAAAGCAGCAACATTTTATTATATTGGAATAAGCTTATAATAACTTATATTAATTAATTAATTTTAGATTCCTGTGAAAGATTGTATTTTAAGCTCCTTATTGAGCAATTAATTTTTCAAGACTGTTGTTTTTACAGTGGACACCCAAATAGCTATCTAGACTACTTCCTTCTCATTGGCCTTGATATATTTATCACTTATGAAAGAGAAGAAATATTATAAAAAGATAAATTTTTTAATTAATTTTGTCTTTACATGCAAACTGCTTATTTCAGATTAATTTTCTATTTATTACATTTGTTTCTTATTTAATTATTATTTATTTGCTGTGTTTTACTTAGTGTCTTATTAATTTTATTAATGTAATTTTAAAAGAATATTTGGATCTTTGCAACAGTTTACTTAGTGGTAGTAAATTTTAAGGTAAAAAATTAGTATGGTTTCTTTTAAATTAATTCACCAACAAATTGAAACATGGCAATAATTACTTTTTATCCTCTTGCCCATTCTTAATTCTATCAGTGGATACAGTAGCTATGAGGAAAGACTGTGAGATAAACATGTGTCGGAGTAAATACTGAAAACTGTTGAATTGATTGGAGGTTTCCTATATTGAAAAGAAATTTAAAACTCCCTACCAACCAACCAAAACCCCAAACACAAACAAACACAAAGCTAGCGGAAGTCACAGCTCTTTTTAGCACAAGCTGTCCTGGGCTAGAGCCATTAAGCTAAATATTCCTGTAAATGAGTAAGTTATCTGCTCTTATTAAATGGCTGAAACTCCACTGCAGTTAGTGAAGCTGCACTGCACTGCACTGGACTATTTCCAGTTTGTAACAATTATAAAAATTGGCTCTGAAGTGTTCATGTATTTTCCAGTCCTCCTGAAAATGAGAGGAGACATATATATAACACGAGGAAAGGTTATTTGCATGCAAAAAAGTTATTAGTCTTATTGTATTTTTCTATTTTGTTTCTATTCCAGATGTTTATACAGTTTGTCTTAAACTCAAAGCCAGGAAGTGAATGCATAACTTTCCAAGCAGTTGTGGAAACATCTGTTTGGATTTATCTGTTACAATTTTTTTTTTTTTGTTTACATAATTTAAATGGGTTTAACTTATTACTTATCAGACAATATCTGTTTTTCTGCATAAACTACTTCATGTAAATCTGCCCAGATTCTTGATCCAGCTGATAACCACTATAAAAGAATATAAAAGAATGAAGGTACTAATCAGCATTTTATGGACTATGCTTCAAATTTCAGGTCCTTAAACTTGTTATTATAGTCAATCATTCTTTCCTGAAAGGCTTTAGTGAAAGACTGAAAAGGAAGGGGTGAAGGCATGTAAAGAAAACAAGATGGAGACGCCGAAGCCAGTGAAGAAAGAGCCAAATCTCAAATAAGAGGAGAGTGAGGAAATGCCTTAATCTTGGGCTAAAATTCCCTTGTAAGGCAACAGTAAAGATATAATTGACACATCAGACACTTTTCCCTGTAATTCATAGAATGCAGTGGGGGAATGTAGCATTCTAACCTCAGCCATGAGCACAGGCACCCATGTTGAAGTGAGCAGATGTTGAAGTAGCTCAGAACCAATGAGAAACTTGAAGAGAAAGAAATGAGAGATGAAAAACCTTGCCCTAAAGATAGAAGAAGAAGCCTTCCCAGAGATGAAGATGATCCTTAAGATAAATGAAAAGAACTTTTGCTTTTATACTAGAACAGCTCATCCTTAAAACTTCACCCTAATAAGCTGAGATGACCCATGGTAGTTAGTGGTTGTGGGAAGACTGCCAAAGAAGGACTTCATAAATGAAGATTTCTGCGTGGCTGCTATTTGTGAAAATTAAAGCCATGAGAGAACTTGTAGAAAAGTCTCCATGGCATTGCAATACAGAGTTCCCTCCCTAAGTGAACTGAAGAAAAATTATTTTAACAATGGTAAACTGACTGAAAACAGCAGGTTTTATCTCTTTATGTTGTCAATGGGAAAGAAAATAGGAGCTGAGGAAAAGAGAAGTGTTCTGAAAGTTTACTCTGATTCCTGTTATTCTTCTATTAGTTCTGTTAATAAAGCTTTCTTTATTCCATTTAAAGTTTTGAGCCTGCTTTTGCCCTTCTCTTAACCTTTATCTCACAGCAAAAAATGAGTAAATAATTTTAATGGGTGTACTGGTATTTGGCTGCTGCTCAACCCATTGCATTAATTGGTACCCTGCCTCAGATTCACCAACCAAAACCACTACATCCTTCTACTTAGTCTGTCTTGTCTCTCCACCTCTAACCTCCACTCCCCAAACTGCCCCATCCTATTTTGTGGATGCCAAAGGGCCTATGACTAAAATCCCATCCCTCAGTCCTGGAAAGGAGGTAACAAATAACACCTCCTGAGGTTGAGGTGAGAAAGGACTCTCTCCCAAAGATCTCTGCAGTTATATGTTAATGTATTGTACCTCGTTGGATTGTTAAGTTTATGTCATTCTGTTCTGCCATTCATAATTGATTTCTAGAAGGTCATAGGAATTAACTGGGGCTCTGTTTCTCCATTGGCCCTAGTTTGGTGCAGTGGTCCACCCCTGCTATCCTATCAGCTCCCTATCAGCTAGCTATCCTATCAGCTCTTTTATTACCTCTGCATCACTTTTCCCTGTTCCCATTGGCCCTCGACCCTTGGATCCACCATTGTTTCCTGGTATTTGGGAAGGCGGCGGCGTTTCACCATCTACCCCTGCTGCTACACTATTTCTTTCTACCTCTATGTTTACTGTTAAATAAAATACACATTATTCATTTTGGCCTGTGGTTGTTTGCACCTTAGTTTGGACAGAGGCATCCTTTATAAATACTTTAGCCATATACAGCTCAGACTTTAACCTTCAGCTCCTTGCTTAAGGACTTCTTTTTTTTTACCTGAAATAGTACCTTAGCTTTCATTTTCTTTGGAGCCATTACCACCTTTATTACATATTTGTTGATTAGACTTTTATGAATCATTATGATATGCCTGTCAGAAGCCATGACACTACTCACAAGTAGCCTCATAAAATATAACACAACTTTTCATATTTTTAAAGAAATTTCATCCATACAACTTTAAATATTTGAGTATATTAATTTATTTATGGATTCATCACTGTCCAACAGACAATATTTTTTGCAAATGCATTACCTTTTCTTTGGTTACATGATTTTCCATGAAAATTAGCATGTTTTACCATTTTTCTGTTATCTGCAAATAATTTTCAAGTATTTACTAAAAACTTCTGATTAAATCAAAGAGGAACAACGGCTCTATTCAATTTTCTCCTTTTAACACATATATATTCATGGTTAGTTAAGAGTTTAAGTTGTATGAGACTTTTCCTAATCCTTTACAAGGTGATGTAAATGCTTAACATCTATCTCTTGTGGAAAAGGAATGCCAGGAGAAAAAGACAATTCTTGGATGAATAACAACATATGTTTCAATTGTGATTTTATTTTATTGGTTTTCATAAAAAGTTTCATAAGTAACCAGCTGTTGTTTCAGTTCTCACAATTAACTCAATCCTCAGTAACACAAGCCAAATGTTTTCAGTGAAAAAGGGAATTAATTTGTCAATAGGTGTGGTACAATCAACGCATAATTTTAAAAAGCATATGTATAACAAGCCCTGGCAAAAAGGAAAATCTTGCAAAAGAGGTAATTTCTATTTCCATGTTTATTGCTTATCTATCCCAATCACAGCCTAGCTTCTATGCCTAGGAGAGACACCTTCACTTATGACTTGGCACAGTGTGAACTCAACAGATGGACAGAAGTAGCCAAAAGCCAGAACTCTGTATACATTTAGGGTGTTTGCTAATGACAGGATTCTCAAGAATTTTAAAACAGCTGTCAATCCTAAAGGTATAACCCTGTGTTTAAACCAATACAACACTACTAATTCAGCTTTGATATATTTCTACTTCAAAAAATAGTAACTGCCAAATTGTGCAAGGAAAACTTTCATTCTGATTTCATTTGAGTTTCATTGTGTTTTTATTCTGGCACATGGAAACATACATAAGACTTAAGTCTTTGGGCACTGCATCCTGGGCATTATCTCCTGTTTGGTCCTGTGAAAATATCCATTACTAAACACAGCTGAAAGCTGAAGCTGATGGGACATGTTTGGAAACAAGGACAAGTTGAATGGTGTCATTTCACCACAAATAGACATATTCATGCAGCAGACAAAGGCAGTTTAAATTTCACAGTCTGCTGAGGACATCAACCCTTCTGAACTGTCACATTCAACAGCATCACAAGAGGTAAAACACATGGATTATTCCAAATATCCTGAAGATAATACAAAAAATCTAACTGTTCCTCCCAAATCCTTTTTGTCTTTAGAGTCAGAGGATTATGTAATAAGCCTGTTTGGTTCTGTCAAGAAGAACAGGAGTTTTGTATTGTCTTTCAACATTTGTGATAAATATTTGATCTGTGAGGTTCTGGTTCTGGAGAATATCACCAACAGGGATGTTAAAAAAATATTTTGATTGTAAGCAGAGAGCTGCTAAGCATTTTTGGAAGCAGTAGAAGATGCTTTTCAAAGGAGCACACTCTCCTCAGAAGATAATAAACTAATGTGATCAGAGAATGCTGTGATTTTTTTGTCCTGTAGTCATCTTGTTCTTGCCTCCAGTACTTACTGACACTTGTCCTGTCACCTATTCTCTTTCTACTCTGATGAAATATTACACTTATGAAATATTACAATTCTTTAAGTTACCATTTAAAGAAACTTGTTGAGAATTAACTCTCATTTATACATACTTTAACGTCTGGAAAATGCTAATAGAATAGTGTACAGCATCTAATAAGAGTGAATTAATATTTCTACTTTCATGGAAAGTTTGTCATAACAGTCTTTATCCATGAGGAATACTGAGAAGTATATATAGTCCACCATCTATAAAGTAAAATCATGACTGTGATTCTAAGCGTTCAACACAGAATATTTTAATAAATATTAACCTGGATAACCTGGAAGTTATTAATGCTATATGTTTATTTTATTGTGCATTTTTAGTTCTGAGCAGCTATTATTCTTCTACAAATGCCATTTTACATTGCTTTAAATTTCTTTGAAATTTTTTGTGAAATGTCAGGTTTCTATGAAATAGCTGAAAGTAAGAAAGAGTTTAGAGACAAAAGTTGAAATGCTATTTCTTTTGGGGTTTGGGAGGTGGTGGTGGTGGTGCCATTTATTTGCTTTTTGTTTGTTTGGGTTTTTTCCTGCAGCAGCTTCTTTTTACTTCACAACGTTTACCATACAGTGGCCATCTGCAAATACAGCCAGCCACAGGACCAACAACAACCAGTGTGAGAGAGCTTTTGTATATTTTGGGGTCCCTAAACACTTCCAAATTTGCTTTCATACAATCTAGACAAATAGGAGACAAGCAGTGCTGAAAACTAGCAAACTAGTCCACCAATATGCTGTGCTGCTGTTTTGCATTCTGCTTTGCTCGGTGCTACCAGCTGGGGTCTGCTGTTCTAAATTTACTACAAATGCTTTGAGCTTGAGCTATGGCTTGTCTGTTAGACAAGAGTATGGTTGAGGGAAAGCTGATCATGGAATCTGGCAAGCATAAGCCTTCTCACAGACATGTCCTTATCTCTGTTGCATGGATCTACATTGAAGAAAAGGGTAAAACCAGAAAAATGTGCATCTGACCTTGTGCACGGGCTTTCTTGAGAAAGCTTAATAAGATGGAAATATCTCTAATTCCTACTATCTATGGAAAATAGAGTCTGATAAAAAAAAGGGCAGAAAACCAGTAAATGTGGATGCATGTGATAAAGAATATCTTAACACAGTTTTGAAAGAGAACTATAATATTGTTAAAAATTTCATTAGGAAAAATAATGCCTTATCTCGCTAGGGATCATTTTGAGCACATTATATAATAAAAAGTACTTATTTTTCACTCACTTAAAATTGTTAGTTTTATACATAATGATGTAAAACAACTTCCTTTACCAGGACTCTCCTGAGCATGGAAAAAAATAGTACAAGATGTTCTATCTTACATTTTTGGCAAGCTATTTAACTGCTTTTGCTGAATCACATTTTAAAACCTTGACAGTAACTTAAATGGCCATGGATTTCAGCTTTGCTCCTAACATACCATAATATCATAACTCTCTTCAGCAAGGCAGCGATGAGCAATTTTATGCAGTGCAATGCACTCTCTGTGTGCTTGTAGTCCCTCATCCCTCCTTAATAAGCATGCAGAGACATATATTTTACAAGACACAGCAAGCCAGGGGAAAAGCACCCCATTAATCTCCAGCAACTGGAGCAGTTTGTTTTGTAATGAAATTTTGTTCTGTCCTTCTAATACAAACTGGTGCCTGTTTACTGTTACTTTTTAGGCTCAAAAGAAGAGCTCTTTGACATAAAATTTCTCTCTGTGGGTCATGCATTTTCTACACAAACATAATGCTGAAATACTTTTCCTGCAGAAATATACTCAAGAAGGAAACAGCATGCTCTAAATTCATACATTGTTGTCTACTTTACTCGACCAATAAAGGTCAGAAAATTTATTTGTGAAATACATACATGAAACCCCTTGGTTTATTATTAACCCTGTTCCATATTCACATTGATAGAGGTGGAATACCTTAAGGCAGCTATTCTGGATATCTTTTATTTCTTTCCAACCACAGTAACATTACTGATTGACAAAGATGGTCCCCACTAACAATAATAACTGAAATGGTGGACTTGCTTTGATTTTCAGTGTTTAGACAAGTAAATTTTGTGGATACCTTGGACCATGAACTGATGTTTTCCTTTATCAATGCGTAAATCAAAATAATGCATACTATAATAAATAATTGTTAAATTGTTAAAAGTCTTTTAAAAGCAGTAATTCTGGCCTGAATTTGGTGTGTTCTTCAGTTGGTTCTGCAGGTATTTCTACATAAAGAAAATCTCCTTTAATTCATACAGAAAATCTCCTTTAATTCATAAAATCATTACCTCACACCTTTCCTTACGAAGCAGTTGTCTGCAGGAGATTTTTGTAGTGGAAGACAGTTCCATATGTACAATTCTACCAGATCTAGGCTCTGTTTCTATTTATAAACATTTAGTTTCCCTTTTCTATGGGCAACACAAAGATTTTCTATAGATCTTTTCCAGCCAGGAACTTTGAAAAACTTTCTGACGTATATGGTGGGGTTTAATATTTAATAGTTGTATAATAATTGCTGTATAATAGCTGTTCAAGGAGCTGCTATTCTACATGTTGAAACAACAGTTTCTGAGGCAAAGAATGGAATAAAGAAGTGAAGGCTACAGCTGATACAAGGTTTTGGATGGCCTTGTGGTAGAGATATATAATATTTAAAGGAAAATCAAAAGCAAAATCCTACAATAAAACCTCTCTTGTTAAAGCACTAAAAGGGAGTCATTAAAATGTTAAGGTTTTTCTACAAGTCAGAAAAAAATCACTAAATAGTAGAGTTAATTCTTAAATACAGCAGAATATGTTTTGTTTATAATGCTTAGCCAGAGTATTTATTGTTTGAGAGAACACTGATGGTACAGAGAAATTTTTCAGAGTATCAGAACTTTACAAACTTCATAAAAATTAATATAAATGGCTGTTTGAATATTTCCTGACAAAGAGCATGACCTTTTGTTGTTTATTTTTCTTCACTCTGAAATGATTCATATACTCAAAGTATACAAACACTGTGGTATAATTCAGTTCACAAACTGCACAACATCAATAATATATTCTGAGCAAATAGTTTCACATTAATAATAAATTCTTTTAAATAATCCACATTCAAAAAACTTTTCTTCAGCTGTTGAATTTCAAAAAATTCAAAGGAAATCAGGATCATGCCACTGGCTGGCCAAACTCACAAATATGATTGCAATTATTATTGTTCTTTTATATAATTAACCAGGTAAGAAATGGACAAAGACTGCAAGATTAATATACCTCTTAATACATCAGAAGTAACCAAAATCAGCATATTAATAATTAATAAAATTCTGCATAATTTATAGTATTTTTTCCATGAAGGTAAAATATGACTTTTTTCATACTTTGATTGATTTTAAAATTACCCCTCAATTTTTAAAATCTTGCACATGGAGGCATTTGGCATGAAATGTAATAGAATTACATTTATTCCACAGTGATAATGCTGGATTAATGTTTTCATTTTTGCAGGGCATAAATGCATCTAAGTTCAAGTTAACTGAAGCTTTGCAGATGATTTACAATGGAACATTAAGAAAGCAGACCCAGCTGTCATTCTGGATTAATTAAACCCTAATATAAAGAGAATTTAGTGAATATCTACAATCCTCATTTTGCCTGGAACTAAAACTGAGGAAAAACCCTCCTGAATATGAGACTATTTTTTTTCTTTCAAATATTCTCTTCTAATCCTGTTTATTTGCTTTAGAATCCCATTAATTCCATCAGAGGACCAGAGTTCTGCAGCTATGTAGGCGTTAGCAGAAAAAATAGTGGGCAAACTATATTTTGACGTGTTAAAAACAGAATCCATGCATCTCCAGAGCTTTGAGGTAATGAGATTAAATCTTACTGTGTCAAAAGAATTTGTCACTTCCCAGCAGGTTTTTGAAATTTAATTTTTTTTTCCTGAAGAGTATAAGACAGTATTCCTTAAAATATAATAATGAGTCTTTTAACCAAAACATTTAATCCAAATTCTGTACAAGATGCTGAATCCTTTAATCTACATTGCAATAATGTGTACATGTTTTATGGAAATAATTGGTGTGATAGAAAATGTTTATTTAGTTTTTAATTATTTGACTACAAGGTAAGTGAATTAACTCACTCAAGAGAGAAACTGTAAAAAACTGTTAGAATGACCAAAGGAAAAAGTAGCAGCTTATAAAAATATGGAAATGAATTTAGAAACAAAATTGCCATAATGGAAAGAAACTTTTCTATTTCCTGAACTCAGTGCTGCCTATGATCTCAGACCATCATGACACCTGGGCATTTGAGTCATTCAATTCTTCAGGTTGGAAGGGACCTTATAGATCACACAGGTCCAAGTCCCCTGCTTCCCTGCTGCCTGCCACCTTCCACCAGACCAGGTTGCTCAGAGCCCTATCCAACCTGGCCTTGAACACTTCCAGAGCTGGGGCATTCACAGCTTCTCTGGACAACCTGTTCCAGCACCTCACCACCCTTACAGTAAGGATTTTTTTCCTAAAATCTAATCTAAATCTACCCTCCTTCAGTTTAAGGCCTTTCCCCACATGTCCTACATTATCCTTGTGAAAAGTCCCTCTGCAGCCTTCTTGTAGTCCCCTTTAGGTACTGAAATGCTGTTATAATGTCTCTCTGAATGTTTCTGTTCTCCAGGCTTAATGGCCTGAACTCTCTGAGCCTGTCTCCTCCGGAGAGGAGCTCCAGCTCTCTGATCACCTCTGTGGCCCTTGTCTGGATCACTCCATCAGGTCCATGTCCTTTTGTTGGGGACTCCAGAGCTGGGTGCAGCTGCCCAGTGGAGTGCCATGAGAGCAGAGCAGAGGGGCAGGATCCCCTCTGTCTCCCTGCTGGCCATGCTGCTCTGGATGCAGCCCAGGATATGGTTGACTTTCAGGGCTGCAAGTGGAGATTGCCAACTTTTCATCCACCAATACCTCCAAGTCTTTCTCTTTGAGGGTGCTCTCTAAATGTGTCTGCTCACACTGAGAACTAATTTGTGAAGCTCAAACATATTTAGATATGAAAGATTTTTAGGAGTTCAGCTGAAAGATTTTTTGGTATATCCAGTTAACTCTATTAAAATTGTTGGAATTAAGTTTCTGCTTAAAAGGTACAAAAGTACACCCTCCCCTAAGCAGGTAGAAACTAATAGTTGGGTATCTTTTCACATAATCTGCAGTAGCTTTTCTGAACCTAGCTGATGATGGAGCATTGTTCACACCGGGTTTAGGTGAATTTTAGGTTTATGGATAAATTTTCCAGATTAAATAGGAAGTGTTTACTGCTACTTGGGAGTACAGGAGATCCTAAACAAGGTTATTTTTGACAATATTATAGGTACATGTGCCTGAAGCTTGAGTTCAGGCAAGTTCATCTTTGTCTTGGCTCTGAAAACCTCAAACAATTACATACACATAAAGCCTGATTTTATCAAATGTCTTGCACTGGGTGCCAGTAAACCAGAAATTATACCTGGAGGCACTACAGTTAGGACTGATGATTGCACTTGTGTAAAGACATTGGCACTACAAGATTATTCAAGTTTTCATACAGTCATCTATGAAATTCTGCTTTAGTATTTGACTTTGTTATATAGACTGCACAGAAAAAACTCAGACTGGGTTACATTTAAAATTTAAGTAGCAGGTAAATAAAAGAAGAAGAGGAAGAAGAATGCAAAATTCATTTTCTTTTACTGAGAAATCCCTCTGGAGTTTGAGAAGTCTTTTCAGCCTAGCTGACCAATCACTTCAGAATCCTTGAGTTTACATCATCAGCCTGGCAAGATGCTGGCTATAGCCAAGAACCTACTGACTTGAATTAAAAGCAGAAATCAAACAGCCTAAGCATATTACAGATTTGTGAAACAAAATCTTTGCCAAACACTTAAAATGCTGTCATAGTATATGCATATTCTTTCATGCAACTAGATCACTAAAAGGAAAATATTTGTTCACACTCCATTTACATTTATTAAAGTGCTAGTGTAGTTACCCATTCAAGGAAAGAATATATTCAGGACAAAGAAGTTGAATCTCAGAAATTAATGAGTAAAAGTAATTTCACTTATTGAAATTAATGAACTTCAAGCAAATCTGTACCAAAAGTCTATATTAATTTGTCTCTAAAAATACCTATTTGAAGAATATTAGAAAATCATAACCTTGAGGCAGTAGGTCAAATTCAAATGGATTAATTTTGAATACAAAGAAAGTGAAATTTGAATAACATGGTACTCATTTATTAGCTACTAGTGTTCCAGAAAGGTGTTCAAGATAATATTCAATGTAGTGAGGCATCATCTTGAATGCCATGTAGAAACAAGTTTCCTCACATTTAATAAAGGAATTTGTAAACAATAAAAATTGAATGATCAAGGAAAGTATCTTAGAGCTGTTTTACACCAAAGGATGCTAAAATAATTTTGTCTGTTTGCCCCATAGTAGTTATGGCTGCTTTTCCATAAAAAGTACTTGGGTTGTGTGATCATCATGAAGGGAGAAGAAATGCTTAAGCAAAAGGAAAAAAGCAGGGACAAAACTAAAAGTATATTGATTATTTATAAAGAAGAAAATTCATTGTGCTGATCTATTCTTGTGCAAGATGTCTTATGTTTCCTGCAAAATGAGATTTAAATTCACTGACTCCATTGACTTTCATGTATCTCCCCTCTATGTCATTGATAGTTGGTTTGATAGAGTAGAAAGCTCATAACCCCTTGTGCTAAACTAAACTCTCCTTCTCAGTTTTTATAAATCCTATTTTAGAGAAGGTAGATACATGACTGAGGTCTCATCTGAGTTTTCTCTGGAGCTTATGAGAATCTCCACTTCTGTAAATAAACAGTATTATAGCAGATATGATCCCAGGAATGACAACATTTATATCTCCAGAGGAAGATGCAGAAGGACTGTCTTACAAGGAAGGTACTTAATGCACTGCTGTCAAAGAGTAAAAAATCAGTGTATGCTTTTCCAGAAATATGAAGTTATTCCCCTATGCACCAATTCAGTGCAAGACAGCACTGATCCTACAGTCATATTATAGACAGTGGAAATTCAGAACTGTTACTAACATCAGCAAATTCCTTTTATATTTCCCCGTAGTAATCTTTGCTACTTATATAATTCTCAAAATGTAACACTATATTGTTGTGTCAGATAGAACGAAATTCCTAAAATAGAAAGTGGCTTTTTATGTTGATAACAGAAGGGCTCTAAATCCTAAATTATGCCGTGATTCTGTGGAGGTGCTGGAGCTACCATCCCTGGAAGTATTCAACAACTGGACATGGCACTGAGTGCCATGGGGGTAATCAGTCAAAGGTTGGACTCATTGATCTTACAGGTCTTTTTAACCTAAGTAATTCTGTTACTCTAGAATATTATTTACTATTACATAAAGCCTCTAAATTGTCCTATACAAGAAGATAAAGTCCTGTATATTAATATTTGTTCATTTTGGTATCTCATAGAGGTCAGGCCATTTAGCTCACTGCTCTTCCATCAGCTGGGTCTCCTGGCCTTCAACAAGCTAAAGGTACATGTACCTGCAGAAGTGTTCAGCTGCTGCTGGCACAGCTGTACAAGACAGCAGGTGGTGGTGCTGAGTTTTAGGAATCACAGTAGAAGCCTAGAGTTGAAGTTCTGAGGAAATTTGTTTATTGTTTTTCTTAGAATTGAAAGAGTTTAGTGACTAATGCTACTGAAGATGAAAGAAGAGGTAGAGGTGGTTTAGACCTAGGTCTCAGCACTGTGGTATGTCTCTGAGTCACCTCTGGCTATTTTAGGTGTCCATGCAGGGAACCAAGCACCAGCTGCTGCTGCAGAAGCAGTTCATCTGCCCTGTAAACAGTGTGTGACATACCTCCATAAAAGTCAGTCCAGATGATTTATCTCTCCAGATTGCCAATTTCAGCCAAAAGGCCTAATCAGGGCTGCAACATAAACATCATTAACATAATCAATGACATCTGCAGGTGTCAATAATATGCTTAAGCCCTTTCTACTTTTGTAACAGAATAAGAGCAAAGATTTGTAGAGTAACTTCACCTTGCAGGCTAGGCCAACTGCCTCTTACTGTTATAAATATAATTATATATGGCTGGTTAGTCTTGCAAAAAACAGCATAAGCATTGTCTGAGAGGTGACGAAGGAGCTCCTGCTATATATCTGATATGATAATCTAAATTCCAAGTCTACCTGAGCCTTTTTCATTAGGTTATATTTAGATTATAATTTCTGGCATTTTTTAAAAATTTATAAATTTCTACATTATATTTCTAATGCTTAATAAAAATAATCAAATTCCATAAAATCAAAGGTCTAATTTCCAGTTAGCATCTATATGTGTATATGCACATATGTATGCTTGCATGTATATGTTACATGCTATAATATCTCATGATTACACTTTTCTAGAATTAGAACAGAGGTACAAATTGCATTTTATGTTCTAGTTCACACATTTTATCTGTTTTAGAAACATTTCTTGAAATACAGAATCCCTGCAGGCTCTTTAAAGCCAAATTTCTTGGAGCAAAAGGAGGAAACGGAACTTTCTAACTAGCTTATTTTGGCTCAGGTTTTCTTAAGGCAGATGTTACAAATGACGAGACGTGCCTGTTCTGGGCCTCAGTGTAGAAATTATTCACCACAGCAGACACAGTCCTTTCAATTTTACTGCCAGTTATGAGCTTGTGAGTATCACACCACAGTGCCCTGATTAGTTTTTTGTTTTCACTCCCTCATGATTATTGGTAGGACTGGAACAGCACGATAAGGATATTCTTTCTGATAAATCTGATTTTGAAAGACAGTTCACTTTCTATTTCTTTGTTCACTTGGTTTTGTTATATTAATCTAGCTATTAGCTCTATCAGTCCTTATAAGAACTCATCTGCCTCACCTTTGTTGTCTTCAGGATGCTTCATTTCTCACAGATGTTTTGTAAAACTGTCTTGCCTGAGGTGTGAAATACATGAGGAAAACGCAGTGTTATTGAGGGAGCAATTAATCTGTATAAACAGATTTTTTTCCCCTTTCTGTACACCTTGTGTACCTTTTAAACCTGAATATGGGTATGTTCTGAAGATTTTTTTCCTTCATTTTAGTTGGGAGCCCATAATCTAAGAACCATTTTTTGAAATTTCTTTTTTTTGTGACATATATTTCTGAGTATACTGAAGTCTGTGTCCTGTTTCTACTGAAACCTGTAGAGTACACTTCATGTAAATGAACCAGTTTTCTCTGACAGCCTCCTAGTTCTTTGTAATCTCTAGTTGTGATTGCATATAAAATGCCCAGTAATCAAAAAATTATTAACAATATGACCTTGAAGATGTCTCTTAGGCAAAGAGGTGGGGGACTGGCATTTTTATTTAATGGGTAGCAATTTTAATTTGTCTATGATCATGTGACTGAGCCTGTGGCTGCGCTTGTGGGTACAGTTCTGGCCTCATCTAAGGTGATAAAATTTGATTTATCTAACCTACTCCAGGGCAACCAAAGCCTCAGACCTGACTGATGGTAGATTAATTACAAGGGGACCCAGTGAACTAGTGTATGATGGTGTTTCAATAATTTTCCTCAATCAGAATTTTTTTTATCGTGCCCTAATGCTATTTGAAAAAAGATATAGCAACCACCATGGTGCACATTATAATAAACCAGATTGCCAGGTGGATGTTCCAACACTTTTACAAACAAAATGTTCCACACTGAGTTTTGTACGAAATTTTTGCCCTTGTATACCTCAAAATAGAATGTTTTTAAAAATTATTAGCTGGTCAATGATGTCTGCATGGTTTAGATTACTAAATTCTTTAGACTATTGCAGAATACTCCCTTTTTGCATTACAGTTATTAAATTAATATATAATTAACATAAATTAAAATGCTGTATGGTTCAAGAGAAACATTTTTTAATGTTCAGAATGAGTTTTCAGGACTGTACACATTTAAATTTGAGAAATCAGTTACATAAATATTTAAACATCTCATTACTAGGAAAATTAAAAATTGTTCTGTTTAATCATCCCCGTGTCTCTAAATGGCAAAGCGAATGAAATTGTTTTGTAAACACTCCTGACATCCCTCCTTTTATGGTGAAATACCCATTATATTGTTCTTTTGATACAATAAAATGGAACATGCCAGCAGTGAGTATAGAATATTTAATTTTGAAGAGCATCTATTACTATTAAGTATCTTCTGTCATCATCTTTAGAATCACTGGTTTGCTTGTGGTCTCAGAAACTGTGGATATAAAAGAAAAAGGTTGTGTGAAAAACCACCAAATTAAAAAATATTCTGGCATAATTTTATTCTTCTCTCCTCCCTGTAGAAAAAAAGAAAATGCTTTATGCTATATTTTTATATTTTTTGAGCTATTTTCCAAACAGAGCCTATCTGTGGTACATTCTGGGAAAATGAGTTTTGTACTATTTTCAGGCCTTCCTCATGGTGCACTACTGAGAAAGTTAGTATTGTGTAATGGTCTTGATTCCTTTAACTGTAGCATTACATTGGGAAAAAAAGACTTTGTTATGGAAACCTTAATTTTGGGAACATCAGAATTTCCTGAAGAATATCAATAGAATGGATACTTTTAGTGTCTGGCAAAATTGAATCCCCTGAAAAGGCTTTTTCAGTTCAAAAAAATACTCATTGTGTAGTATAAATACCAACGTGTAGAAGCAACTCTAAGGCTTAGAAAGTCACACAGCAATTGTTTTGTTGCTTTATCTTGCAGAAAAGACAGCATTTCTTTATTCTTCTTAAAATTTTCTTAAGGAAGCTGAGCATATATTTGTAAGTATTAAAAGATGTGTCTTTCCTTGAATTGCTGCACTGCAAATTGCTGTATTTTAGCCATGGAAAAAACTGCATTGTTTGCCAGCTCACTGTGTGTCTGTTTCCATTCTTGTTTGCTAAATACTGATTAAGAACAAAAATTAATTCTGAAATCCCAAATGTTTATAAAACTGATGGGTAAAAAGCTAAACAAAATAGTGCCTTATTTTCCCTAGCAACAGTCATGCATGATAATAAATGTCACAATGGTTTTTAAAAAAGATGGTTCATGTTTAGGTTTAGTTATCAAAATCCACAGCATATAGGCTGACAGCTTTTGAAATACATAAACTATTTCTGTCTTTTTTTTTTTGTTTCCATAGCAACTGAGTGCTCAAAGCTTTAGTTTTGCACTTGTGGAAGAAAAAAACACCCTCTCAGAGTAGGATCTGGAATAGTCTGGAACAAAAGAAGAATAGACGAAATGGAAAATTAAGCAACTACACTGACATCACCATCCTCTCCCTCAAAATAACCCAAAAGCCAACCAATCCCCAAAAAGCCTAACACAAAGCATTTCTCCTTCACTTTGATATTATGGATTTTTTTTGTAGTTGATGAGTGCTTTGCCTTGGACATTTATGTAATCAAAGGCTGGCCCATTTCATTGTGCAGTGCTTCAGGAGAGTAAAATGTTCACAGTCATATTTATTTAGATGATCACTTTGTTCACCTTGAAATCGAATTTCATTATAAACACAAGCTTAATAGATACTCTATATATTTTTCCATAAAGAATATTGCTATTCAGAAATGTGTCATCGAGACTGCCATTGTTTCTAGTTCTGATTTATTTTGCTTAAAAACCTGCTTTAAGGAGGAACGCTGTTTGTTTCAAAATATTTTGGGAAGATTTGCCACATGGGGGAGGCTATTTTACCAAATTGTAAGGGATATTTTTGCATATGTAGAAGTACATTTATTTATTTATATTGCAAAACTCCATTGGGAACAGAATGGAAAGAGAAACAAGGTAATAGGAGTTATACTGTATGGATAATATATGACCAGGAAGATGCTAAAGTTTAAAGGGTTTCAAAGCATACTCAGTTTTGCTGAAAATAAAAGGTAAAGATAAGAAAGGTAAGAGAATGTCCCTGAACCATTCATCTCCAGCAAGAACTATCAATGCACATTCAACAAATGATGCTTTCAGGCATTCATGGGAACGGATTTAACGTTTTCCATCTATACAAATATGCAGATTTCACCTTAGTCTCAATGGCCAATTTGTCAAGTACATATAGTATTAACGAGAGAAGGTATTACAGATACATAAAATATACAAACAGATTTTAAGTGCTGTGAAATCTGTTTGATCACACTATTCTGTACCATTTCTCTTATAAAATTAACTTGCATGTAATAATCCTTCCTTCTGTGACAAGACATGCAACTGGAATAGATCTATTGCCAAAAGACATCATATTGATTTCAAACTGAACCGTTCTTGAGTTATAATAGGCAAATCAAAGACAATAAAGATACATATAATATGTGTTTTTAAATTCCAACAATTTCACTTGTCAAAAACATAACCTCTAGAATTAGTATTAAATTTGATCTAGCTGCATACAACACTCTGTACAGTATATAAAAAGCCAATTTAAAATAGCCTACAGTGGAAGTACATTCCCTTTAGATTATTAATTCTGACTTTTATCAAGGAGGCATTATCTCTAATGCATAATATCCTGATTAACCAAAACAGCTCCTAAAGAGTCATTCCAGTCTACTGGTTAAGTGACATATAAAATGGCATATGAATGAATGCAGTCTGGAATGGCTTCCTGGTGTCTGTTTTGCTTTGTCAAATAAATATATAAAATATTCCTTTTAACAGCTGAAATATATACTGGTTCAGTAGACATACTATAGCATACATACTATGTGCCCTTAAAGGAGAATAAGCCCTCTGAAATTCTCACTACTCTGGTTTGAATGAAGCATTCATACTTTTTAAGCATATAACAGCCATTTGTAGATATATCTTTGTGATAAATTTCAAGCTTCCATCCTATTTATTCTAGTGTTATGATCAGTAAACCTTAGCTTTGGTTTCAATTAATGTGAAAGCTGCAGCTACTTCTATTGTCTTATTTTTAGTGGCTCCTACACTTACAGCTCAGAAAGGAATGGCATCAATCAAAAATTGCCAGTTTTGATAAGAAGGAGGATGATAATTTTATGCACTACATGAAAATTTTGGAAAAAAAATACAGTTAAACTGGTTAATATATTGTTAAAACCTATTTTGTCCCCAGCAAAAGTTGAATATTTTGTAAGCTTTCTAAATTTTTGCTATCCACATATAAATACATCCTGAAAAATCCATATTTACTATATATTTGGAAAATAAAACTGTTATTTGAGTCATAGAATCATAAAATGGTTTGGGTTTGAAAGGGTCTTGAAGATCACCTAGTTTCAATTCTCCTGCTGTGTGCAGGGACACCTTTAAGTAGACCCAATCGCTCAAATCCCAATCCAAACTGGCCTTGTACACCTCCATGGATGAGTCATCCACAATCTTACTAGGCAACCTGTGTGAGTGCTTCACCACCTTCGAAGGAGAGAATTTTCTCCTAATATCCAATCTAAACACACTTTCTTTCAATTTGAACCCTCTCCCCTCCCTCTCATTACCAGCTCATGTAAACAGTCTCTCTGTCTTTTCTGCAAGTTTCATTTAGGTTCTGGGAGGCCACAATTAGGTCACCCTGAAGTCTTCTCTTCCAGGCACAACAACACAATTTTCTCAGCCTTTCCTCACAGGAGAGGTTCTCCATCCCTCTGATAATCTTGGTGACCTCCTCTGGACTCTCTGCAGCCTCTCCATGTGTCTCCTGTGCTGGCACCCCAGAGCTGGTACAGCCCTGCAGGTGGGGTCTCAGCAGAGCAGAGCAGAGGGGCAGAATCCCCTCCCTGCCCTGCTGCCCACGCTGCTCTGGATGCAGCCCAGGATATGATTTGGCAATTCTATTGGATGCTACACCTTCTCTATAATACCATCAAATTTTCTCAGATAAATATTTTACTGTTTTACAGGCCAGTGTTTCAGGTGCACATACTTAGGATGAAATTTACAGAATATTAAGTTCTAAGTTACAAAAGACACTTCTGAAGTAGTTCCAAGGATGAAAATTCCCCAACAACTCTTGGCTTCTTGTTCCAGTGATTGAAATTAGTGAGCTGATAAGCTTAGTAAATTGTTTGAAAGAGCTGGATGCACTCAAACATCCAAGTCTTTATGAAAAAAGCCTCTCCTGTACTTACTTTAGTGTAATATTCTACTGCATTTTAGTTGTTTGGAGGGCTCTCATGAATTCCTATCCAGTCAGAGTCTGATCATTTAAACAATGTTTCTTTTTGTGCTTCTGTTTTACTAATGAAGCTTTTCAAACAACATCCTGCTTCTATTATCTGAGATTAGTGTATAGAAGGAAAGCTGGAAGACATATTGCAGAATTGCTTCCCATGTCTCACTGAAATATGTCACAGTGTGTAGGCTGCACATGAATGTTTAACACAGTATTCTCCAACTTGGTAATTCATAATTACTCCTGAGAATGCTGCTTCTAACAATATGCAACAGCACTGTTATAAGTCAGGTATGGATGACACAATTTTTTGACATGAATGTGATTCACTTGAAGTAATTATTTTTAATCACTTCTAAGCAAATTCTGGATTTTCTACAGTTTTTTCTTTTATTACATTGGTTGAATTTTATTTTTCACTATCTTAAGCATTTTCTTAAGAAAATCAAAACAAAATGACTTTTTGGGCCATAGATAGATTTCAGAAGCATGGACAATTATAAATTCAGATTTATTCTGAAAAAGAAAGAGACCTGCTGCAATCAGGACTGTTGCTGCCCCATCTAGGTTTAAACAAGTGGATTTTCAAATGGCTTTCCATTCTCAGTAAACACAGGAGAACAGACAAAACGTGAGAAGGGACGGACGGTTAGTTTATTCTTGTGAAAGACAGAGTTATATTTATTGAGAGAGTACACTGTTCAGATTCACAGGGAGAATATGCCCTCAATTTCACTGGACTATACCAGTGTTCATTCAACAGATGAAGTTCTCAACTCAAAGGGCAGTGTACACTTTGTTCTAAGTTCCTGCTGGAATGGAAAAGCTGACAGGGGAAACTTGCACAAAGGATATTGTGCTGTTAAAGTTTGTTCAAAGTGACAGTTGTCAGATCTCTTTGAAATGAAATTGAAAAGGAAAAACCAATTTTCTTTGAGGACAAAGTTCAGCTCATTTGTTGTTCCTTACCTGTCTAATTTCCTTCTCTGTAAAAGAAATTTTGACTAGGTCTATTTGAAAATGTAGTTTATCCTAGTACAGGCATAGCTCAGAAAGTTTAATTCCAGTTATATTTGTAGACAGTAAGTAAAAACTAATTTCTTTCTGTTTAGGATAATATAAATGCCAAATTTTGCTGAAAAGATTGGACTTTTTAAGATAGGCAACATGAATTTTAATAGATTTTTCATTCACTTCTTCACTCGTAGTAGTGGGATTTAATATATTTCAGGAATAAATTGAGCTCCTAGAAAACATAAGCTGTTTTGAAAAATTTAACCACCAAACCCAGATAGCTAGGAAATTCTAATCCACTAAATATTTTTAAAGATTTTCAATATACATTCTCAATATATTTTAATTTGACTTTGGCTAAGGTTACAATAAAATATTAATATATAATAAAAATGAATGTTTATTAATTATAAAATACTTCGGTGTATATGATTATAATTATGAAAATAAAAGCTAATAAAAACACCACCTGCTTTATGAAAGGATTGAGTATTTGGAGACATCAGATATTTAGATATATTAAAAGTCTGGATATATTGAAATATTTGGATATACTGAAAATGCAGAGTGTTTATGTTTCAGAGTGCATTGGAGGAGCTGGCTAACTGGCAGTCTGCAAAATATTTCTAGTTGTCCCTGTTTTTCATGGAAAGGGGTTTATCTGCTGTGATACTTGTAAGTGGATAATATACAAATATAAAAATGACATATTTGATCTAAGGACCCAGTTCCTGAAATTTATTTATTACCTAGTTGAAGACCACCATGTCTCTCTGTCACTGTATATATGTCACAGCCCCTTATCCCACTTCCATGTTGCTATGATGCCTATACTCAAGAAAGACTAACTCAATCCATATATCCATTGATAAAATTTTTTGAAAAGGCAGTGACTAAATGTAGTCCTGAAAACTACAAGCCTTCTGATATTTTCTAAAGTTTTCTGATGTTTTCATTCCTGTAGTCCACTTTCCCGTGAATGTAACTCAAACAATATTGTTTTTCTTTGTGAGGAAGCCATTTTGACAAACTGNATTGTTTTTCTGCATTCCTTTGTGAGGAAGCCATTTTGACAAACTCTTCAATTGACCAGTGGAATTGGAGAGGAGACCACCTTATTCTCCAATCCCTGGTCATGGTTCAGAATCTATATATGTAAATGAGGTCAAAATAAAGTATTCATTCTTTCTTTTGCACATGAATTAGAGAAGGACTGTGTTCTTTTTTGTATCTTCTGTAACTCCAACTAAGTAGTTTGGAAAAATCCCTCTTTAGGAAATGGTTATGCAAGTCAATATTCCTTCTCCATTATGGCTTGGTTAACCACATATTTTATCACAGATTAAACACATTAACCCATGTCAGACTTCCAGTTTTTATATTATTCTTCAACACTATGGTGAGTCAATCTGCTCTGAGGTGTTTCAGTCAATACCTGATCAGCATGATCAGCTAGTGGATCTAGGATGTTGTCTACACTACAGCTTAAAATATAATTAATAGTAATAAAATAGATGAAATCTAATTATCTAAATGAAACAATATTTGTTGTTGTGGGACTAATTTAGCACGGTTTGAGCTGTGGAGAGATGATACTCAAAAGGATCATGGAATGATGTCTGCAAATGGATAAGCTTACTTTTCTGACTCAACATAGTTTGTTGACATGCAGACAATTGTTTTATAGTATCTGTATCTAAAGGTAGGGTGTGGACATGATTTTCTGAGCTAGAGGAAAATTCTTAGCCTGTCAGTGGCTGAGAATGGTCCCAAGGGAAAGCTCTTGGTAACATTCTACTTCAAGGACTGGTTTTTGTAAACAGAGCCAGATTCCCAGGATAATGGGAACAGGTGTCGAATGTGTTTGTCTCTCTTGTTCCACCGAAGGGACCAGAGAGGTGGTTCCTCTGGCCAATCATGTTAAACCTGCATTGGAACACTTTATATGAAGGGCTGAAAGGCTCAAAATAAAGGCTTCTCTCTGCCTCAGAGGCTCAGTGCCTCAAGGAAAACCTCTTCCTTGGTGTCCCGACTCCTTCTGCGTCGTGCATCACAGCGACTGTAGGGCTTTGATTCAGATGGGTTTTAGCCCAGTATTTGGCCCAGGAATAATGACTTTATACTGGTATTTTTTCTATAGAGACTAAACTTAAATTGTGTAATGCAGCTCATCTCTTACAGCTGAAGTGTGATGCAATTGACAGTTTACAGGTGGACATGTGAAGCACAGAAGTAAATGTTGCCTAAAATCAAACACAAGTGTTACTGAGTGTAAAACTAGGGAGCACAATTGAAATTTGACTTTCCCCTTTCTTTTTCTTTCTTTCTTTATTTTTTTAAGTACATAACAGACAATGAGAGCAAATAGTCTTTGAGGACTTATTCTTTACAAGCTAAGAAGATAACCAGACTGATCGTAAATACAGATAAACTAAACATATATGTTGGAATGTTCAAAATATGTGTAATATACATATTGATAACATAGCCAGAGGGATAAAAAACAATATTATCATCTGTGAAAAGAAGTTGAACTTCCTTGGGTCGAGAGCTGCATTCAGAAACTGTGGTTGTTCAGGAGAAAGAATACACAACATTAGTTTGCCATCAGTTTTTTAAAACAAGTGTCTTTTCTTTCAGCCCTGGAAAACTATCTCTACAATCATTGCCTAGAGGAGTTCTTTTGTTCAGTTCTCTGATAATGATAATGGTCTGGCATCATTAGGAGGGAAAACTGTGTCCTTTAAAGGGTGATAACACATCCTGGAGGGATAACAGAAGGCATATATTCATCCCAAAATTTTACAATGTTGGTTCCACCTGCACCCGGGAGAGGGATATATTGAGTCATGTGCATTGATGGGCAAACACATTTTAATTTTTATTAAAGGTACACTTTATTTTGGTAACATGCTACTGAGAACTGAGAATTTTTTTCGTCCATTTCTTTCTAGCCTGCCCTGCTTTGCTGTCAGAAGCAGACAGTGACGTTTGGCTCAACCTCTTTCCAGTGGGTGAATCACAGCCAGTTCACATCATGGTTTGCATTGCTGGAAAAACATCAACAGATTGGCATAACAGAAGTAGGTTAAGCTTCTGTTTAGTTTGCAGATTGGCAAACAGATGAGGATCACTGGTATTTCAATTATTGGTGAGCTGATGGCCTCCTCTGGGTGCAAAAGAAACTGAAATATGTTCAGTCCTGGGAAACCTCAATGATAGTGTAACATTTGCTCTCAATTACTCCTTGTATGACAGGATTTCTGATGGAAACGGAGTTCAGAAAATAACAGCATACTATGATTATACTATAATCTGTCAGGTAGGCATAAGGCTGGGAAAAGTTACACTATTTCAACCACAAAACAATTTTCTGCTTGTTAGGAACAATGCATGCTTTTAGAGAGGAGAGATATGTGTACATTTATGATGGGCACTTTGAAGAGATGCATTTTTGTGGCTAATTTTGTGAAATTTAATTTCAGGCAAGGATGTGATTTGAGCCAGTTGTTTGCCAGAATGAATCTGTTACCCTTACAGTAGAGGTAAACAAAAGTAAGTCCTTGCTTGATCTACATATTTTACTTAGGGTTCATGCCTGTGGGGGAGAAAAATGTCAGGCAAAGGTTACAGAAAAAACATTATTTGATATGATAGGCTTACATGGTTATGTCTACCTAGTTTCAGCTGATGGAAATAGCTGGTGCATTGCTTCATTCGTGTCTAATATTTTAAATATGAATTTGTTTCAGATATAAGTCAGCTAGTAGGTAACCTTCTTGTCAAGGAATGGATGACGCAGGGCTGTGATGTGATGAAGCTGGAATGGCTTGCCTCAGAAGAAAGGAGGGGAGTAGCTTAGAGAGGTAAAGACTGAGTATGAGCATGCCTGTGGCATTTCAGGATGATGCTGATACGGCAATAAGCTGAAAAGATGCAGCTATTTTTGCATTTACAGGTGATTATGTCAACAAGGCTCAAAAAAAAGTGGGGGAATGAATTAAATTGGCTGTTCACATGTATGCCCTGGATAAAACAAAAAAAGTAACTTGTATTTCCGTTAGATCTTGAATTTCAGTGAAGTACCAATAAAACAGGTATACTTGGGCTTTTTTTTTGCAAAGTGGGAGGACAAAAAGGGGAGAAGGTTGGAGAGATAACATCTCTATTCTCAAGTCTCCATTACATGTTATAGGGTTCTGCTCTCCTGGAGGTGGCTGAACACCTGCCTGCCCATAGGACACATTGAATTAATTCCTTGTTTTTCTTTCCGTACATGGGCAGCTTTTTTCTTTATCTGTTAAACTGTCTTTATCTCAGCCCATACATTTTCTGGATTTCACATTTCCTTCCTCTCTAATCCCACTGGTGGGAGAGTGAGTGAGCATCTGCACAGTGCTTGGTTGCTGGCTGGAGTTAAACCACATCAAAAACCAGTATTACTAACACAAAATATTTTCATGGCACCAAAGTAGACAATTAATTACTAGAAACGAGGGAACAATTCCTATCAGGAAATAAAACTTGAAATGTTTGTTTTCCCATATGAGCAAGGCAGAATATTCCTGTCATTCACTCAGGCACCAGAAATATATATTTAGAAAAACTCTCATATGTTAAAGCAAACTTATATTGTGTTTTAATGAGTGATGAAGAATGAAATGCTACCATTCCTTTACTCCTCTATCAAGATTATATTTTAAAACTTTTCCCATTGCTTTCACTTTTTAGCATTTGCATTGAGGAAGTTGGCAAGATCTATCAAAACCCAAGAGGTGTAACTTGAAAGCCAACTGCACAAAACAATCAGGGCCTAGCAGGATGTGTAATAAAATATGCCAGATTGTGTCATTATAATGCTATTTTGGAAGAATTATACATATTCATTCTTCTCATTTAGCAGCTGAATGACAACAAGCAGGTGAGAACATCTATATGATACATCAAGCAAGACAGTTGCCATTATGAACAAAGCATAAAAGAGTGTGACAAAGCTGAAAAATGGAAAGAATGTTTTGTTCATACCTTGCAGGCATTGTTATTCTTTGATAGTGAAATGAAGCTTGCTGTGGAGAGGGGTATGTCTTGTTGTCATTGTAGGTAACATTTCTGTGACAAATTGCAGAAGTATGTATTTCTTAATAAAATTCTCAATAAGTTATTTAAAAGTGTTCTTAGTTTAAGGAAATTGCTGGGTTCTTCTCATTTCTATTGTTATGTACATGATTTTTTTTCTTTCTGTCAAATGAAGGCTAGATTCATTAATGAACTCTAAAAACATGACTTTCTGTTGTAATAATGGAAAATAAAATTATACCATGACATTACTGAATGACAAAATAATCAACTCCCTTCCCGATTTATGCAATGTGTTTTTGCATTGCAAAATGCTTCTTTGTGTCTGTAAAATAAATAACTAAAAGGTCCTTTCTGAACTCTGATTTTTCCTTTCCTCCCCCAGGTTTTTCGATGCCATACTGACAAGTTGCTGTCTCTTGTCCTTCAAGCCACAGTCATTCTCTGACAAATTTTACCAAAACAGATCTGCCTCTAAAGAATTAAGAGTTGTTGCTTTATAGCGAGATTATATTACAAAACATAAACTTAAAAAGGCATGTCAAATATTCTAGAAAAAGTAAAAATATGATTGATGTTTTATCTGGGTCATATTTTCAGTAACAGATATTCTGGAATAAAGTGCTTACACAGTTGAAATGACAACATCTAGACCACTGTTCACTTATTTTTCTTCAGTAAAATGTTAAATTGTATAATTTTGTGTTGTGGGTTTAGAGCTAGCCAAAACTCACTAGCCCGCTCATGTTCTGTTGTGAGATATGATTTTTGAGGAAAGGAAAACGCAGGCTTAAACTTAAGACTATAAGGGGAATTTATTAACAAAACAAACTAAAAAGGAAATAACAAGGAAAAGTCCAAATGAAACCTCCAGAACACTTCCCTCCCTCACTCACTTATCTTTTTTCCACTTGACAACGCAAAAACGAAGTCTGGGATTTTTAAAATCAGTTATCACTTTTACAACAATCTTTCTCTATTTCACATAAGGCAAAGAGTCTTCTTTTTCAACACTCTGGAGATATGTCTACAAGAACAGTTCTCTGTGGCTTGCATCTTCACAAAACAGCAGCTGCCCGGTT
>VWYI01011144.1:0-10248 GCA_013399455.1 Anthoscopus minutus | reverse complement strand
GAATTTCGGATCGGCCCCCGGCGGCAGCCTGGCCCGGCCTCGGCAGCGGCTCGGCCCCGGCGGCGGCAGCGGCTGGTGGTTTAGCTTGGCCCGGCCCGGCCCGGCCCCGGCCTCGGCTCCAGCCCAGCCGGGCCCAGGTCGGGCCGGGCTTCCCCTCACTCACGGCTCTGTCACCTTCAGCCGCCGGAAACCAAAGAGAGCGAGTTCAGAGTTTCCCGGGCTTCACAATGGTATTCACGGGGGTGGAACCCGACTCTGAATGGCTTATAAAGCTGTCAGTTCTCAGAACTGGACAGACACTGGCTATCTCTGAAACTCCCAAGCGTCTCTCTCAGGAGAACCATTTCCGGGGATGTTTTACTTCCTTCTTTTCCAATACCAACTAAGGTCAAAACCAGCACATTTTGTTTGAGATTATTCACGTTTCTTCAAGAGAAAAACATTAGATAGATGTTAATGGCTGGTTGTTCATGTCACCTGAAAAATTTCATGACATGATCTTTCATAGCAGAAAGCTTAATTCTGATATGTGGTAGATTTGAAATATTATGGATAAATCTTGAACCATCTATAAAATCTGGTTGGACATGAAAGTATATATTATTATCATTGGGATGCTGAATTAAAATCATTGATCACTGAAACTTAATCTTTTTTCCTTCCAACATTAAAAGTAATTTGGCATGAGTTTATACATAAGCTTATTTATTAGATTTCAACACCAATACCAAATTAACCATTTTAGTGACTGTGAAAGACTATGAGAAAAAAACTTTCATGGACTTTTAGTGGAAGAGGTATAAAAAGTAAAATGCCTTTTTATTTGGCATCAAACACCATTAAGCACATCTTTTCAAAATAGAAGAGCATGGTGGGATCTATCCCTCAGTAGCCTTTAAAACCTATAGAAGTAGAACTTGAACGATTTTTTGAAATTGAAATAATATCTGAAAATAAATAATACTTTAAAATCTTACTTTCTGTTCTTGACATTATCACCTAAGACTTCTCCCTTTGGTAAAAGTCAGATAATTTTCTCTCTTGATCTACAGTTAAGTTTTTTTGGATGGAAACATTTGCATCTCTTTTCATCTCACTTCTTATCTTCCTGAACCATAAGCACAGATAAATACAATTTCCCCTTCAATGGCATTCTTTACATTAATGACAGACAATCTTAAGCATCACATCTGAGTGCATACTGACTGTATTTGGTCTTTAGGCTTAAGTGACAATTATAAGATCTGCAAACAGCAGATGGGTAGAAGAATTTGAATTGTTTTGCCATACCAGAGATGTGCTGAGAATTTTGGCAAGCATATAAACTTTTTGAATGGGTAATGAAAACATTGGGCCTGGGACATATGAAATAAAATACTGTGAGATAAAACAAGTTACTCACTCTATACAGTATGTGTGTTTGTGGTGAAAGGAAAGCAAAAGCAGTACTGAGAGCAATTGCAAAGAATCCAGGGTCCTGAAAGGACTCAGTTCATATCTCAGGACAGTGTTTGTGGTCGGAGTAAGACAAATAATCATAAAACATATGTTTATGGAATAATTTAAGTTGAAAAAGATACTTAAGACCAACAATAAACCTTACACTGCCATGTCTACCACTAATACCTACATAGAAAATGATTGACATATATCATGTGCCATGTAACTGTTCTCGAGTAATGGTGCAAATCAACACCTAATGAAGTCTGTGGGCACCAAAAATCAGTTTCTAAACTTGATAGCTTAAGTTCAGAAGCTGCCTTTGAAAGAAAAGTATTGTGTTTCTGTATTATACATGAAGGGCCTTGATTTTCTGAAACATTCAAGAGTGTACAGGCTACTGCTGTATCCATTTTTATATTTCATTTATATTCTTGCAGCATTTAGTAAATAGAAATATTTTTAATTTAATATATTTTATTCCTTTTTACTGCCACTGATTTTTCACTGTGCTCTCAGTTGCTCTCCAGTGTCTATAAAATATTTTGTCTTTACATAGCAGGTATAAATTTTTTTAGGTTGGTGTTAGTTTGTCTCAAAACTTTTCACTCTTTTAAAATTAAATTTTCTTCTTTATTTCAGCAGTTTTCAGGTAAAAATATATATGGTTACTGAAAAGAATAATACTTCTTTGTTTTACATGCATGAGTTATATATTTATTTTAATTGTGTTTGTGTTTTATATGGGTCATTGATTTGGTTGATTGGTTTAGTTTGTAAATAAAACCTGATTTTTTTGTCTTATTTTGGAATTATGGTAGTTCTGTCCACTGGGTACTTCATCAGTCTCAGACTAAGAATCTGCAGAATACATTCTAATCTCTACCTTCCCCTTTGCCATTCTGGATGGATTAAAATAAGCTCAATATATCTCATCACAGAAACTATCAGGTATTTTACTCAAATATGTAATCTATCCCATACAATCTACCTATCCAAATTAATTTATTATATTACTTTTAGTATGCATTGGCAATTGTTGGAATATTTCTGTAAGCACATCACTGGGAACGCTGTACACCCAAGGGCTACACTTCAGAAATCAGCCTCTGGATAGCATGAAGAAAATAGGAATAATGACTTTACAAGTTAAATCTTATTAATTCTGCACTTCAGGAATGACCACTGTTACGTATCTTCTGGCAGTGAATATCAGGTATGCAGACTTAAAGGAGAAAAGGTAAAATGCTATGTATTGTAACATTCGGATCTACAACCTGCTACCATATTTTCTATTAAGAAAATTTTCTGGTTTAATTTGAAGAACAGGAATGATTTAGGGCAGTATGTCTATTTAGTCCTTGACATAAAAGCAGGTAAAAATAACTGACTCCAAAAGTTCCCATTTGGCAGGAAGCATGCAAGCAAATATTCTGGACGTATTTTTCCAGCAGTTCTATGATTTATTATAATAACTTATTTCTCACATGATTTCTATATACCACATCTGCTTGGACTTATTTTACAGCTGGAGAAGACAAGTAAGCCAAGGGCTCACTTGTAAGGAAACCTGAAGAAAATTGAAACCTGATCTATGATCTCCTTATTCCCTGGCTAGAATATATATCCACCACTGCGAACTTGTCAGCTTGGAAGCTTCTAAACCAGACAGAGACTTATGAGCTAAATGTCTTTGTACCTAAACCATTTAAGGACTTTTATCACTAGATATGCTTGGATCATGTTATTATGGGAAAGGAATAGACTAGCATCCACAATCATTTTCATGCAAAGACATGCAGACCTCCATTAAAGAACTCCAGCTGCTGGTAAATATATTCCAAAGGCAATTCTGGCTATAAACTTAATGCAAGAAAGACAAAGGGTAATAATGAAACAAAGAAATAAAATAAAATAAAATAAAATAAAATAAAATAAAATAAAATAAAATAAAATAAAATAAAATAAAATAAAATAAAATAAAATAAAATAAANAATAAAATAAAATAAAATAAAATAAAATAAATCTGAAATTAGTTTCAGACCATGATTGAAGATGGGTACATGGACAAGGTAAATTATATGGTTGTTATGGACCTGTGCATGTCATATATTGAAGAAATAGGTATTTTGAATGGCTCTTGTGCTTCTAAACTCCTTTTCTGGATGGATTATCAGCACTGTTAAAAAAATAATAGATTTTTTTTTCTTTTTTTGGACAGATCTATCTTTTCTAGACTTTCTAGAATTTTACATGTTGAACACCGGTGGAGAATTTAGAGTACCTTCTGGACCCAAAGATTATATTCAGAGAAAAGGAAAATATAGTAGAAAAGAACTAAATTTCTTCAACAGAGTTTGAATAAAAGAATAGATCAGTCAATGTCCTGAATAACTGGAAAAGTTGTTTAACTTTTTCAGCATAATGCCTGGTCAGAAACCTATTGGAAATATCTATGATAATTTTATGTATTTATTTCTGGTTTTATTTATTTATTTCTGTTCATCATACTAGTCATAGTCTCATTTATGCAGAAAATAGTGATTTATGGTTTTGAGTTGAAAACAACAGTATAGGATCTATCTGTAAGTTGCTGTCAGGGTATTAAAGAAATAAGGAACATCAATAAACCTTATATTTTTAACTTATGTGAAGTCACTTTTTGGTTACTTTCCTGAGAAGCAGCTCTCATCTTCCCAGCCTATAATATAAAATTTGCCTGATCAGTATTTGGTTTTTTCATCATTGAACTTATATTTGTTTTAAGGGAACAAACTACCTTACATCAGTCCTGACTAATCAACAAGGAACACCATATTATGAAATGGAAGATAAAATAATGTAAAGATGTGAATCACATTTGAGATGAATTAAATTGCTGTAAAACAAATAATTTACATTTAAATAACTTATCTCTTTTTCACCTAATTTAAAATTAATCCTTACTCTTTCTCAACTAATACCTAAATTTATGAGCTAGTTTGATCATATTTGTGCAATAAAATTGAAAATTTTAGGTATGGTAGGTAATCAGTTTTTGTCTCCTCATCTGTGTTTCCAATCTCATTACAGATTGCAATTTTCAGTGCAGATTACATGATGACCCATCAGTGGCTTTGTTGTTTCTGAATTACTGATTCCTCGACTATTGCCAGATAAGAACAAAGACTATGCATCAGTCTGACAGCTTGCAAACAGAAAATGGGTTTGTAGGATTGGATTTAAATCCCAGGTGTAGGGGATAATTACCACATCAGTCATGCAGTAACTGAAAAATGGTATTTCAACAAGAAAAATTGCATTCCTTTTATAGTGCCAACAGAAATCATTTTTTGAGGCTTCATACTGATTCAGTGCATCATTACTTGTGCACTGTACTCATTAAACGTAATGTTTGTTACAACCTTAAAAACTTATTGTTTCGGATACTTTTGTGGCTGAGTTAGCTCAAATCGAGGTTTGTGAAACCTTGGCAAAGCTGAGGTCATTCAAAGGTATAATATATGTTATACAAGTGAAACAACAGCAGAGCCCAAAACATCCAAAACCTTTTCTGCTTCAGGGAAAATAAAAGGAGAATAAAGTAAAAAGCATAAATCCTACTTTAGAAAATCCTCTGGGGTTAGACCCTTTGATGCAGGCCTTTCATTAAACTAAACAGAATGGTAATAAGAGGCTATCATCATTTGTGTGGGCTTCTCTATACTTTTCAGTAAACAAGATACTGTTATCAATTAATTATTTTCTAGGCCAACAAATCAAAAGCATGATAAAGACAAACCATAAGCAAACAAAATCTTGAACATCACACTATTGAAGCAGAGATTTACTGTATCATTTATTTTATGGGTTGACTATGGTCAATTTTAGTTCATTATTAAACAGACAGTAAAGCAATAAGAAGATTTAACAGAGTACTCTTTGGGTCCAGAAAATTAGCAACTGGCAATTTGAAGGAAGAAGAGGGAAGATAGACTTGTGTGTTATCTCAAATGGAAATACTTTCCCTTGTATCCTCACTGAATGTCTGAATTTTGCCAGTTGGGCCATCCATGCTCTGGATTTCCCATGGATAACTTTGGCAACACCCAGCAGAAGCTTGTAAAGGTAAATGCCTCCTGCAGTGTATTTCTTTAAGCTTATAAAGTGAGGAGATAAGGGCTTTCATAAGAACTACTGGCTTTAGGAGGCAAGCAGGAACACTTGGATTATTTAAGAAAACATAGAAGGAAGACTCAGTCAGTTCCAGGCTAGGTAAAAGGGTCATCTCAATGAGACAAAACATGAACATGCCATCCCCAGAGCTTTTCATGTAGCTCTCCATGTCTATTGTTTCAGGTACTTTGCCTGGTTTAGCTTTGGCACTCTTACAATTAGTTATATGTTGGATATACATTAACTACTGGAGAAGCTGTGAGCCAAGGCAACAGTTTACAAACCATAACAAGTATTTTAGACATCATTAAATTTGTAGGAAGTCAGCCTGGGCCTAACTTCTCTATACTAGAAAAAGAAACCACTTTATTTCATCCACCTAAAATCATCTTCCTCATTGATTTGCACTTTTCAAGCACATGGGGAATGAACCCTTGGCTTACAGAAGGTTTCAGGGCTGAATACTTCTACCTCAAATGAGTTTCATGCAAAAGGATTAAGGTGCTCCCAAGGTACTTTTTGTATTCAGTACTGATGAATAGGGCCTCTACTAAATTGTATCCAAAATTGGCTTCTACAGACATACAGGAAAAATACAGAATGCTGCAAAAAGCCATCAGGAAATTTGCAAAATACTGGCAAGACTTTTAGGCTCAGGGAAAATTTTGGATGCTTTTTACCAGTGTATTACATTCTTTAAGAGATAGGTCCATAACATTTTGCTCAAGGATCTGTTATTGTAGAAACTGAGCAAATTACAACTTTCTTTTACTGTTTGGTACTTACTGGTAACTGAGCATTGTTTATGATGCCACTTTATTCAGTTTTGTGGGAATGGAGAAGCACTCTGTCAGATATTTTGTGTCTGAACTTTTAGAGAGGAAATACAATATGCCTTGACATAAATCCTACGGTATTTTCAGCGGGAAATACTGCTTGAAGTCTCTTTACTTTAAGACACTTTAAGAGAAGTAAAAAAGAGACTGTCTCAACTTCAATTAATTCAGTGTCCTGAATGTATAGGGTGAAAATTCACAGCTAATAATACTGCCATGTATCTCAACAGGAAGAACACATTATGAGTGCCATTGATTTCTAACTTAATATTTGTCTTTCTAGCTTGCATTAATTTGCTCTGTCTTCTGAGTACTACTCTAACAGTTGCATATAAAGAAAATTAGTTACACAGTAGTAGTTTCAAAGGATACTAGGAAAACTAGAAATGGTAGTGCTGTGATCCTAAGAATAGTAATGTATACTTGCAGATCAGGTGGCAGCATTACTGCATTGCTATCTCACCAAGAATGAAACTAGAAATTAGTATTTTGTTCTGGTCTTGAAATGCCAGCTCCTGTAATGCTGTGGCGAATGGAATTTAACTGCATGATTGTTATAAGTGACTTACATGTCATAGATAAATTGTGGGGTCAATACAAAGCAGATTTAGGGATTATAAAATATTTTGCAATTGTACAGCATTTTGAAGACAAATGGGTTTTAAATCTGACTTTCTTTCTTAGTTTTCAAGGTTTTGAAGTTTTTTAATCTCAAGCATCTTAACTAAGTTCTCTTTATTTTAAATTAAATATATTTTAAGAATTAATCATTAAAATGATAGCCATGTTCTTATTGCAAATTTTAGTTATTGATATGATCTGCATCAATCTTCATGCATATGTTCTGAAGCATTGGCTGTTCTGGAGGATAGCACTAACACAATATGATTTTAATATATCTTACAAATATGTCTTGCAGATATTCAGTGAAATTAATATTACTTCTGTAGTATAGGAATGAGAAATATTTTCATTTCTTCCCAAGACTAATATTGGTTTTTTTCCCTTTCATTCTTTTGTTTGTACCCTAAGACACAAAATTATCAGACAGTCAGTTAGCTTGAATACAACAAATAAAAGGATAGCAAACAGGTAAATGGGCATGCAAAACACTAATTTACACTTGCAAAACAGGTAATTTTACGCACTGGTGGTAGCCTGCACATGCAATTATTCATCTTGTTCATGCATATGCATAGATTCATCACAATTGCCTTTTTACATATGTGCATATATTTCACTGGCATAGTTTAGTCCATGATATTTAGTCATTATGATTTGTGTGCATGTTTAAACCCTACTGTGTTCATTCAGAAGAGAATATAGGTTCATGATCCTTTTGCATCAGGTAGCTATATCATATCAGTAAATACTGCTGTGTCATGAAAAACAACTTCAACAAGCCTTAAGGTTCAGTGCATTCCATATTAATGTCTTTTTTTCAGTATGAAATGTCACTTTCACAAAACATGCACTTCCATCTTTTTTGCATATTAGACTTTCAGTATTTTCAAGGAAAATATATGAAACAAAAGCATAAGATGTGATAAATATTTGTGTAACAAAGTATTTAAAATGTTACACTGCCATTTTTACTATATAATGTTATGAAAAAGAAGAGCTACATTCTAACTATAATAATTGCAGATTCTTAAAAGGTCAGGTGTTGCTATTTTATATCGCAAAATGAGAAATGCCAAAGAAGTCATATCAGAACTCTTTCAAGAAAAATGGTCATATGTAACTTCTCTTATAGTGGAAATTATGCTACTTTTATTCTGACCCTTTCCACATAATAGATGTGGAAAAGCCAGAGGCCCCCTCTGAAGTGTGCCTGAAATACAGTTCAAACTATGTCACAGTCACACTACCTGTTGATCTGGACTCTGAACTTGACCCAGATAATGAACTCCCCAGCTTGAACTTGGATGTGCCTTATACTTACCTGCCCAGAAATTGTGGTGTTGTGTCTGACCCTCATTGCAGTCTCCAGGACTGGTTCCAATCTGGACTCACTGACTTAATTTCCCAGCTTTTCCTCAGACAGTTCTCATCACTATGGAACTTTCTTAACAATCTGTCTGCCCAAGTTTGTCTGCCTACCCTGCCCATGGCTGGGACAATGGGACAGGCCCTGGCTACAAGACACACATGGGGAGTCCATGTGGTTTGCAACATCCAGTCTGTAGGGAGATGCCAGCCTGTGCAGCCCCTGAGTCTGCACAACTCAGCATCCATGGGCTAGTAGCATTCTCTGTGCCTATCTCAAACACCAGGTTAGTGAAAAAACAGAGGTCAAGGGAATGTAATAGATGTTAAACTCAACAAGCACGACAGCACTCTCCTTAGCTGAGGCACTGTTTTTAGAATAGAAAGAGGCCTACCTTGCACAGAAAGAATTCACTCTATGGTTTTACTGTGCCTAAATTCGGACCCAAGAAGAATACACTGAAAAGGACTTAATAATTGCAGAGATCAGTCCATCCACAGACTGTGAACCTATAAAGTTTGAATGACACACCTGTTCCTTTAAGCATAGGTCTATTTATGAAAACAGCTGTACACTTCTTATTTTGAAATAGGAAACTGGAATTAAGCCCTCTCCCTATTCCTCTCTGTTCCCACCAAAAAATATTCTTGAATAGCTAGCCACATATTTCAGTTTCCAAACCTCAAACAATTATTTCTGGGCCATTACAGGAATGCTTTAGGCTTGAGAAATAACTGCTTTGGAAAAAAAAAATGAAAAATGAAAAAAACTGATGAATCGTTCAAATACTTTTTTCAACAATTTTCAGAGAAAGCAAAAGGCAAATATATTGGTTAAACAGCTTCAGATATGCAAAAACAGTAAAAAATGAAGTTACTCTATAGTTATTATCTTGGGTGGGATTTTGAAAGTCATCAAATATTTCCACCATCCAAGAATCATTGTATGTCAATAGAACTTGGGCCCTTCCTTCCTTTCCATGAATGAAAACTGACTAAATTACATTTGATCTAAAGGAATGTAAATTTAGTGGCCTTGCAGTATTTTAAGGGGACCTACAAGAGCGCTGGAGAAGGATTACTTATCAGGGATTGTAGTGACAGGACAAGGGGTAATGGTTTTAAACTGAGGAAGTGTAGACTCTGGTTAGATATTAGGAAGATATTTTTTACTCTGAGAGTGGAACAGATTTCCTAGAGAAGCTATAGATGCCTCATCTCTGCAGACACTCAAGGCCAGGTTGGATGGGGCTTTGAGGAATCAGGTCCAGCAGATGTCCTTGACCATGGCAGGGTATTGAAACAAGGTGTTTTTTAAGGTTCTTTCCAAGCCAAACCATTCTATGATGAAAACCATATTCTACTTAAAAGCCATATTCAAAATAATCACTGTGTTTTTAAAATAAGACCAAGTTGTTTATACCCAAATAAGTTTTATTAAAAAAGCACCCAGATAAAGGCCCTCTAGTTATTTTGTATTTTATGAGTCCATGAAAAATTGATTTTAAAAATTTGTGTTCCTACGGCCAGAAGACCAATTGAAAGAAGAGGAAGAAGAAAAGAAATCCTTGGCTTTAAGCAGTATGCACACTCTTGTCTGCTTGCCCTTGACCTAACTTTAGCTATAACTAGAAGAAATATTACACCATTAAAAACAGTAACAAAATTCTTGGTGCCAATCAATACCCGATCTCTTCCTGTATTTGGGGGGGTATAGCATAGAGGAATAAACAAGGCAGATATATATATACATTCCAAACACTAATCCCAAACCCTAGCCTTGTTTTATGGTTAAAAACTCATCAGTAGAACAATAGAGAATACAAG